>JARYGA010042305.1:0-36251 GCA_030545235.1 Helianthus tuberosus
CGACTTCGCATTATGATAGGAGTTGCCCGTGCTATGAATTATTTGTATACAACAAAAGACGTGCTTTGTCATTTCAAATGCAGAGGTACTCTGAAGCTTTTTGGATTAATGGTAGTGATCAAATTTCTTATTGATTTTTGCTTTTATGCTATTGTCGTCAAAGTTAACCAGTTATCTTTACTTTTTCTTATTTCAGGACTTTAATGCCAAAATAGGGAGTTTTGGGTGGGGGAATCGTAGTGGTATTCTTGTTGGAAGAGGTGATAGCGTATGGCTTAATGGAGTTTTTGGTTATCTTAGTGCAGACTCTTACACAAGTAATGGTATGTTAATATAAACCAGATGACAAGATTATGCATTTTTTTGGATCAAGATAAAATTTATATTTTTAAGTAAGCAGTAATTTGTTTTCAATAGAAAAGCCAAGTTCAAACACATGCTTTATGAGCTATGATTTTGTGATCTGAACACCCATTCAATTTATAGGTCGTCGGTTTTTGAAGAATGACATCCATTGTTTTAGGTTGGTGTTGTTGGAAACAATAACAGACAAACTTTTAACCAATGATGATTTTAAGGACGGCCTGAAGTCCTTGGAGTCGGTGATGAAGGCTAGTGACATCAAATCAAAGGAAAAGGGGCTAAAGAAAATAATGGATTCGCGTCTCAAAAGGCAGTTGCCCCATAAAAGATGTCATCAAATGCGCTACACTTGGTTTGAAATGTGTTGCAGTAGAACAAGAGGTTAGGCTTTCAAGGGATGACATTTTGCAGTTTTTGAAAAATTTAAGTAATGTTAATGAGTAATGGAAGGAAAACTCGAGAAGCAAACTATGCATGACAAGCTTAGAAATAAAAGTGGTTAACTATGAGTAGCTGCAACAGAAGGAAGGTCATTGAACATCAACATATGATCGAAGTACAAGGAGCATTGATACAGTTTGATTATGATCGAATTTATTGAAACCACTATATGGAATCATTTGAATTCACACAGTTTTTTTCTATATAATATTAGTTGGTTTGCTAAATATTTTACTCTTTTCCTATCTGAAAATAGTGACATACTTTTAGTTTATTATTATTAATTAGGGTTTTTCTATTCACTCTGCAATCGGATCACTTTCATGATTTTGTTGATCAGTTGGTCAATTTTAGCACTAATATTGTTTTTAACTACTAATATTTTTGTTTGTTTTTTTAATTGTAACAATTTCCAATGTACTATTTTTTAGGTTATTTAGGAATGTGATTTTTTATGTTTTATAGATGTTTCAAGATTTACATACGTATTGTTCGATGAATTTTCTTCCCTGCTGAATTTTATGGTACACCAAGAACTGAAGAGAAGTGTGTGTATATATGAGTAAACTGCAATTTTACCCCCTGAGGTTAGGGGTCATTGGCATGTCTACCCCCTCTAAGGAAATAATTGCAATTTTACCCCCCACTGTTTGCTGTTATGTTGCAACCTTACCCCCCGGCCTCAAATTTGTTGACTAATTTGTTGACTATAACTTGAAATGCCTATAATGCCCTTTCATATTACCCCCTGTGTTTTGTGCACTCTGTGATATTACCCCCTGCCACCACTGCCACCGCCATTCACCACCACAACCACCACTGCCACCTCCAGCCACCACCCTCAACCATTTTTCAGTGTTTTGTCACTAATTAAGGAATCTTGCACATGTTTATCATATGTAATGCAAGTAAAAAACATGATGATCAGGTTATCTAATCAGCCAAAACACACAAAGATGGATGGTGGTGGCTGATCATCACACAAAGATGGATGGTGGTAGCTGATCATCACGCCGTGCTCTGCCACCTGATCATCTCCGCCGTGCTCTGTCATCAACCGTACGACAATATGCCTCAGAAACGATCTCCCCCTTTGTGATCTTCAGTTCCCCCACAAAGAACTTCATCACTCACTCTGAATGATGCGCACAAAGGTAAGCTTTAATTTCTCTTCTTCGATCTGTTTCCTCCTTAATCCACTGAATTCAATTATGCATTTCATCAACAGCATCACGTTTTCAACTTGATTCATCAATTGCATCTCATTCATGCGATTTATATGTCACTGTTTGTTTCAAATCTGTTACGATTGATTATTGTGATGAATTGAAGTCTCCATAAGCTGAATTCGGTGAAGATTTGAGTTGTTTTTACGTTTTTGAAGTTGTGTGAATTGGATTTGAGTTAATTTTGAGTAGGTTTTAGGCTTGTGGATTGCATGAAAACACATAGAGGATTTCAGTGATGTTATGATGATGAAGAAGATTAGTTATAGCAGGTTTAAGAAAGAGACTAGAAATTAGGTATTGATTTAGCAGTGCAAGTGCATTTTTACAATTTCAGTAAGATAATTGTGCTTTTGAAATATGAAGTTATACTCTGTTATTATATGTAATGCAAGTAAAAAAGGTATTAACCATCTGCTTTGATATTAATATTGTTTCAGAATCGAACACGTCCTCCTAAAAGCATTTTGGGAGTTGAACTGAGATCTGGTTGCCATTGGACGCCGTGCTCCACCATCAACACCGGAGATGAGTGGTCGGAGAAGATGACCGGTGTTGATGGAAGTTGCTACGGAGGATGTTAAGATTGCTTAATTTATTATGATAAACATGTGCAAGATTGCTTAATTAGTGACAAAACACTGAAAAATGGTTGAGGGTGGTGGCTGGAGGTGGCAGTGGTAGTGGTAGTTGTGGTGGTGAATGGCGGTGGCAGTGGTGGCAGGGGTAATATCACAGAGTGCACAAAACACATGGGGTAATATGAAAGGGCAAAAGGGCATTATAGTCATTTCAAGTTATAGTCAACAGATTAGTCAACAAATTTGAGGTCGGGGGGTAAGGTTGCAACAT
Source organism: Helianthus tuberosus (assembly GCA_030545235.1). Lineage (NCBI taxonomy): Eukaryota > Viridiplantae > Streptophyta > Magnoliopsida > Asterales > Asteraceae > Helianthus > Helianthus tuberosus. Next base: position 2,883 of record JARYGA010042305.1, read on the forward strand.
AACAACAAACAGTGGGGGGTAAAATTGCAATTATTTCCTTAGGGGGGTAGACATGCTAATGACCCCTAACCTCAGGGGGTAAAATTGCAGTTTACTCTCTCTCTCTATATATATAGGAGAAAGATTCGTTAGGAACCACCCTTTATTGCGAGAACCAGTGTGAACACAAACAGTAATTCCTAAAAAAAATCTAAAAAACACCCAAATTTTTTTTTTTTTACTATTTTTTTTGGAAAATCGCTATATTTTGTTAATAAAAAAATAAAAAAAAAATCGAGTAACAGTTATCCATGCACATGTGCATATGTATCATTTCTTTGACAAATTTCGCAGTTCATTACAAATATTAGTCAATTGCATTTTCATTTACACTACCACGTGTGATACACTACTTTTTACGTTAACAATATTAGAAATGCACATGCGCATCTATATGTATCAACATGAAATAAGGTGTTTTGGTACACTACTTTGAATACACTTTTCTCTTTCATATATCATTCCATCCATAATACACAAACATGCACATGTGCATATGTATCATTTCTTTGACAAATTTCGTAACTCATTACAAATATTAGACAATTGCACTTTCATTTACACTACCATATGTAATACACTAATTTCTACATTACCAATATTAGAAATGCACATGTGCATCTATATGTATCAACATGAAATAAGGTGTTTTGGTACACTACTTTGAATACACTTTCCCTTTCATATATCATACCATCCATAATACACTACCATTACCTCCTACCATCCATAATACAATATCATTACCTCCTACCATCCATAATACAATACCATTACCAATATTTTCACTTTATTACATATATGTCAACACCGTTTATACCATCTAATCATCATATTACATCATAAAGTAACAACTATAGCCAAACCATCAACCACTAGATATAACTAACCAAAAAACATGTATATGGGTCTACTTCTCTATTCAAAATCATAAACTTTCTGTATAAAAACATGTTATATCATGGTTATACCTAGGGGTGCAAATGAGCCGAGCCGGCTCGCGAGCTACTCGAGATCGGCTCGAGAAAAAGCTCGAAACGAGCCGAGCTTTATCGAGCCCGAGCCGAGCTTGAGCCTCAAAACAAAGCTCGTTTGTTTATCGAGCCCGAGCTCGAGCCTTGCATGTGAAGCTCGTTAGGCTCGTCGAGCCTTATCGAGCTTTAGTGTAAACGAGCCGAGTCGAGCCGAGCTTATTTAAACTTGTTTACAAGCCGACCTCGAACCTAAAAATAAGCTTATTTAGTAAACGAGCCCGAGCCCGAGCTTCACTTATCGAGCTCACGAGCCTAAAAAGTCTATTATTTATATTATTTTTATTTAATATAAAAATTAATAGATAATAAACGAGCCGAGCCCGAGCCGAGCTCGAGCTTGAGAAAATACAAACGAGCCGAGCTCGAGCCTTGAAAACAAAGCTCGAATCGAGCTCGAGCTCGAGCCCGAGCTCACATAAAGTTAATCGAGCTCGAGTCGAGCCTGGTCAAGCTCGGGCTCGGCTCGGCTCGTTTGCACCCCTAGTTATACCTAATGATGCACATGTACATTTTGAATATTGGTAATGTAAAAAGTAGTGTATTACAGATGGTATTGTAAATTAAAGTGCAATTGTCTATTACTGATAACGTATTACGGAATTTGTTGAAGTAATGATACATATGCACATGTGCATAGATAACTGTTACTCGAAAAAAAAACGTTTTTTTTTTGTAACTAAATATAATGATTTTTGTTAAAAAATATTAAAAAAAAAATAAAAAAAAATTTGAGTGCTTTTTTGATTTTTTTTAGATTTTATTTTGTGTTCACATTGGTTTTCGCGGTTCTCGCAATAAGGGTGGTTCTCACATGAACCTTACCCTATATATATATAGGGAGCCGCTAAAATAGAAACCACATCCAGTTGTAAGAACCGCGAGAACCACTCTCAACCAATCAGGAAAAGGGGTAATTTGGTCATTTCCTATAAATGTCTAATCTCTCATCTTTCCTCTCTCCTCTTTCCTCTGCCTTAAAATGTCTGACTTTTATCACTCCCCAAAAAACAAAACCTCTCATCTCTCTCTCTCGAAATTGTTTCAGAACTTTCAAAAATCCATAATCTCTCTCATCTTCATAAAGAAACCCCAAAACCCACATCCCTCCTCCATAACTTACCTGCACCACCGCCACCACACCTCCACACCGGCGACTCCCAAACACCAGACCCACTCCGGTGACCCGCTCATTTCTCCGACGGCCCCTCGTTCTCCGCACCACCTTCCTCTCCTCTGATTTTCTGTTTATATAGCAAGGGAAAGGGGTCTTGTTGGCGGTGTAGTGGGTTTTTCTCTCCAGGGACTGCCGTCAGTTCCGACTGCCGACAATTCCGACCACCTTCCACCGACTATCTCCGATTAACCTCCATCACACGGCAACCACCTAACTCACCCCTCTGTTACACCACTGCCGGCCGTCCACCGTGGGGCTCCGATTAACACCCAAGTTCATAGTTTTTGTTAAATTTTCAGTTGACTCGTTATTCCAGGTATGAAAGTTTGTTTTTTTAAGTTGTTAAATGGTTATTGAAGATTGTTATGTGGGTATTGAGTTGGTTATTGAAAATGGGTCAGGAGCTTCAACTTAGATCTAAAACAAGAAATTTTGGGGCTGTAGGTTGGAGTAGCGGCTCGGGTTTCGGTCGGTTTATGATGTTGCAACGGAGGTGTGGCGGTGGGTGCGGTGGGTTTGGTGGTGAGGCAGTGGGTTTGGTGGTGTGGCGGTGGTTTTGGTGGTGTGTGGCAGTGGTTGATGTCGACGGCTCTGATGTTTGGGTTTTGAGGCCTACGGTTCCGATGTGCGGTGGGTGCGGTGGTGTGGCGGTGGGTGTGGTGGTGTGGCAGTGGGTTTGGTGGTGTGGCGGTGGGTTTCGTGGGTTTTGATTTGTGTTCTTTTGAATCTGTAGGTTTTGATATTTTGGATGTGGGCGGCGATGATGAAAAGAAAACACCGATTTTGATGACGATGGTGCGGCAAGGACGGCGGAGGGTATGTTTTTTAAACCTGCAACCCCTCTTTTGCAGCCTTTTGATTATCGGTTAATCTGAGCCAAACCTTGTTTTTTTTCGAGATAGACTTTGTTTTGATGTTGTTGGTTTTTAATTCCCCCCCTAGTCGATGATGATAACGATATATCAGAGACATCTCCCGAGTTTTGCGATTTATGGATACGTTTGTTTTTGCGTAAAGAAGTTTTTGTAAAAAAAAAATTAACCCGTAAACTTTTTAACGTAAAACGTAAAAAGTTTTATGTAAAACGTAAAAAGTTTTCACGTAAAACGTAAAAAGTTTTAAAGTAAAACGTAAAACGTAAAAAGTTTTACGTAAAAACGTAAAACGTAAAAACTTTTTCGTAAAACGTAAAAAGTTTTAAAGTAAAACGTAAAACGTAAAAAGTTTTACGTAAAAACGTAAAACGTAAAAAGTTTTTCGTAAAACGTAAAAAGTTTTTCGTAAAATGTAAAAAGTTTTTCGTAAAACGTAAAAAGTTTAAAGTAAAACGTAAAAAGTTTAAAAGGTTTAACGTAAAACGTAAAAAGTTTAAAAGGTTTAACGTAAAACGTAAACTTTTTAACGTAAAACGTAAACTTTTTAACGTAAAACGTAAAATATAAAACGTAAACCTTTTTTCTACGTAAGTTGTAAAACGTAAAAATCATGTGATAAAACGGCGCCTAATCAAGGGGCGTGAATGTGGCGCATAAAAACGCCGCGAAAAAAAAAACGGGACGTAAAAAACGCCGCATTAAAACGAGACGTAAAAAACGCCGCGTTAAAAAAACGACGCTTGAAAAAGTCGAGCGTAAAAAACGGCGTGAAAAAACGACCCATTAAAAACGATGGGTTAAAAAGCCGGGCGTAAAAACGGCGTGCAAAAACCGGCGCGCAAAAAAAATTGTCTTTGTTAAAAAAATTTGAATTTAAAAATGTTTTTAATAAAAAAATCTTTTTAAAAAATAAAAAGTAATATAATAAAACAAAAAAGTAATAAAAAAATAATAAATACAAAAAAGAGTTATTTTACTAAACTACCCTTTTGGATTAAAATATTAAAGACATAATAAGACAAAATGTATTTAATATTAATTTTTGTTACTTTTAATCTTATCCATCCATCTTGTTGATCTAAAGGCTAGAAAGTGGTTCCTATGGTTCTTACAACTAGAGGTGGTTTTCATTTTAGCGATCCCCTATATATATATATATATATATATATATATATATATATATATATATATAGAGTAGGGTTCCTGCGGAAAGTGTGTTTTTCCTAGAAAGTATAGGAAGCAATAAGAACGCGACATGTGGCATTGAAGGATTTTAACTAAAAGAGCAATTGTGTAATTTGAATATTATTTTAATTATGTATTATTTTATTAGGATAACTAACTAACCAGAAAATTATGGAAACTAAATATTCCATTTAAATCAAATTGACAGTTTCAATTTAAATCATACAAGACGCTGTGTTTCTTGACAATGTGTTTTAACAGCAAGCAGATTTCTTGACGCTGTGTTTTAACAGCAGATTTCTTGACGCTGTGTTTTAACAGCAAGCAGATTGCTGGACGATTCTTGACACTGTGTTTTAACAGCAAGCAGATTGCTGGAGGAATCTTGACACTGTGTTTTAACAGCAAGCATATTTCTTGACCTTGTGTTTTAACAGCAAGCAGATTTCCTTGACACTGTGTTTTAACAGCAAGCAGATTTCTTGACGCTATGTTTTAACAGCAAGCAGATTGCTGGAGGATTCTTGACACTGTGTTTTAACAGCAAGCAGATTGCTGGAGGATTCTTGACACTGTGTTTTAACAGTAAGCATATTTCTTGACATTGTGTTTTAACAGCAAGCAGATTGCTGGACACACTGTCAGTGTCTTCGTCTTCAACACAACCCAGTGTCTTCGTCTTCAACACACTGTCATCATCAACATTAAAATGGTAAAACACATAAACCTTAAAACACACTGCCATCATCAACATATTCAGATGTCCTTTTAAAACACAATTACATCTGTAGGTACTGCCATCAAGACGTCTGTAGGTAACCCCAATTACATCTAGAGCCCACTCTAAGATGTCAAGCATTGAGGTCCATTGACTAAAAATAAGAACCCGATTCAATGATAGATAAAAAAAATTTTGAAACGAGTATGAAAAACAACAACCGATAGGGAAACATCACCGGCCGACCAACGATTCCGACTACTATTTGAACGACAACCGTCAGCAATATCAACAACACTGATCAACTGTCAAACAGAAGGCGTGCCTGATGACGTCATGATCGGCTTATACCTCGAAGGAACCGATATATGACCAATCGGAGAAGAATATTTGCAGGAAATATGGTTGGTTCTTCTTTGGTTGTGGTTAGGGAGAGAGAGAGAGAGAGAAAGAGGGGAAATCCCATGATTTTAGGGATTGGTTATTGATATGGCAGTTTCTTGATTGATTTTAAACACTTCCAATTACCAAAATACCCTCACTATATTAAAAGTCTCTAATTATATAACTCAGATATTACGAAAATGCCATCCATTTGATCTAGGCCATTAAAAACACCAATCGGATGGCCCAGATCGCTTCCTAGACTTTCTAGGAAAAACACACTTTCCGCAGAACACCTACTATATATATATATATATATATATATATATATATATATAAGGATAGGTTCAATTGTGAACAACCCTTTGATTGTGAATACTAGTGAACTAATCCTAACCACTAATTATTAATACATAAGTGGAAATCAATGGCAAGGATTTGATGATGAAAATACACTAGTGTATCTTACGATTTGATGATGTAAATCAATGGCCAAGATTTGTCTACTCAGTTTACAAATACACGAAAGTTCACTCTAGAACCCCACCCTATATATATATATATATACAGATCAAAACAATCTATGGACTAGATGACGCGGTGGCATTTTCGTAAATAAAATCACTTTTATTAATCTGGCGAGCTTCATTAAGGGTAAAAGGGTCTTTTGACGTAACATAAAACGCCAAACTCAAGCTATTAAAATCCGCCTCAACACACATATCACACTTCATCATAATATAACGCCAAAGATGTAAAACGCCAAACTTTGTTTTTAACCGATAAAGCTGAACAAACAGTACTAAAACGACGGAACTTTATTACTAGCATTTACTGCAATAAAAATTGCGCCTAAAATACGCGCCAAAAACTTCCTATATAAATAAACTCTCAGAATTACAAAAATCCAAAGCAAAACCACAAAAACCTATATTTTCCTGCACACCATTCATCTTATAAACGCAAAAAAAAACAAAATATCAAAGATTCAAATCCATGTTTCTTTGATATACACAATTTTCTCAATAAACTTTCACTCTATGCAATGAGCAAGATCCTCAATATAAACACCAAAATATACAAAACCACAAAACTTCAAAAAAGCCATTTCATGGAGATTTTGTTTTTGTTCTCTATAAAGTTTAGCTAAACGGGATGGATAACATTGTTACACATCTTTCTTAACTGAGGATTAACAATGTTATCCATTTCGTTTAGCAAAACATTATTGAGTTTAGCACGACCAAAAATAGAAGTTTATGGAAGTTTTATTTAGTGGCGTTATTGTTTTTTTTTTTTTTGGCGTTTGATTTCCTTGCCCGATCTTATATTGTTTGTTATTTAACTTCGAAGTAGCATGTTATGAACACAGAGATAGAAAAAAGAAAAAGATGCAAAAAAAAGGCCAAACTGAGAAATGTCTGTGTTCTATAGCATTGAAATAAAAAAACACCAAACTACTCTACACTGTCTCTCAAAAGACCATCTGTATGTGTTATGTAAAAATGACAAATACAAAACGCCAAACTACTCTTCACTGGCTCTCGAAGACCTTGTCGATCATCTTTTAATTACGGCATGTTTGCATGTTGATGCGTAGTGTCCATAGGCTTTGCAGTTCTGACACTGTCTTTCTTTGGCCTCGGGTTTCGACTTTGATTTCTTTTTGTCAATTGCTATCTCCTGTTTAGATTTCAGGCGCTTCCGAGAACCAGAACCTTTGGATTTATAACCTACAGGGACTCTTATCGGATTCTTGTCATTTTTATATTGACCAGTTATCTCGGCAAATCTATCCCTAGAACTAGCGGGAGGAGCAACAATCTGCATATCTTGAACCTTCTTCATATAAGATTGAACATGATCCTTGTATAAGGATAGCTCCTCTTTATTACCAGATAAATGGTTCAAAGTGTATTCGGTTGAATAAATAACATCTTGCATCATACTTTGCACATCAGGATCAAGCTCAGTCATATATTCACGACTAATTGAGAATTCAGGAGAGCAGTTTGGGGAGGCCTCTTTGCGCCATCTATTCAGAATGTATTGTTTTGGAAATTCCCTAATATCCATAAGTCTCAAAACATAGAATATATGTCTAAATAGCAAACCAAACTGTTCAAAACGTCTACATGAGCAACTGCATGTGCAATCAGACTTACGGAACTATACCTGAAAAACGACAAAAACAATATCTCTATAACGCCATGCATAGAATGTTTGTCTAAAAAAGAAAAGAACACATTGCATATGATAAAACGCCATTAACAGAAAACGCCATAAAAACCAAAACGCCATTATTTACCTCAAATAAGGATGTACAAAGTTGTTGGAAGTCATTTACATAAAACTTAACAAACCCATCAGGCTGATCTTCGTAACGTTGATTTATGCAATCCGCAACTCCAATAAGCTCAGCTTGAATGTCACAAAAAATACTTTTTGTATATATATCAACATCTTGCCCTTCCAACACTTTGTAACTACTCTTCAACTGGGGTCTTTTGTATCGAGATTCATGATCATTTTTACGATGTGTGTGACGTTGTGCTTCTATTGCAGTCTCATAATGCGTCATGAACTCAACAAGAGTAGCTTTCGAATTGCACACTTGACCAAAAAATGATTCTCACTCTCCGACCTGGATGTCGTTCGCATAAGACCAGACATAGGCTCCATTCTATAGTATGCAGGGATCCAAGATTCCCTAAGTGCGAAAATATCAGATAGCCAGTCATTATCTTCTAAATTGAATTCTGCAATAACCGTTTCCCATTCTGATTCAAACTCTTCAGGTGTGAGAATATCCGTCCACACAACACCACAGATACGTTCTTTAAAATTGGTGGAATTGCATAGCCTAACACCAACCTATAAATAACACGAAAACGCCATGCATATATATAAAAAACAAAAGACAAAACTTCATTAAAAAAACAGTAACAAGGTACAAAATGCCATGTAACTTAAAACGCATTGTATACTAAAATGCCAAAGGTAAAAAATGCATAACAACCTTCAGATAAAGTTTATGCATCACATGCCACATGCATAACTGATGCCTCGTGTCAACAAATACAACAGAAATAGCCTTCTTCATCGCTGGATCTTGGTCAGTGACAACAACTTTTGGTTGAGAACCAACGGCTTTAAGAAAAACTCTTAACAACCAAATGTAACATTGCAGTGATGATTGTCTATACCAGTGAACGATACAAACACCATAGAGTATCTGCATATGAAAACGCCATGAGAAATGAAATAATAATAAAACGCCATTGAATGTAAACTAGTAAAACGCCATTGCATGCTAATAAAATGCCATTGCATGTAAAATATAAAAACGCCATGCATGTGAATTAATAAAACGCCAAAAACAAAGAAGTTGAATTATAAAAAAATTACTTGTTGGAACGATACATGGCGTCAAACGAAATCACATCACCAAACACGTGGTAATTACGTTTGGCTTGATTGTCACACCAAAAAAGACCCTTCAAAAGATTGTCTTCGTCTGTGATGTAATCATACGAGAAATTAGGTTGGGAATGTTTTTTTCATTCAAATTTTTCACAACCATATCAGCGTCATATTCCCCTATGAACAAGTTAATTTGCCTCTTATAGTTCTTAAATTCAAATCAACTTTTCTTGCGCTCACGTCTTCAAAACCGCCAAAACAAGTCTTCATAACATTAAACGCCTTGACAGGACCCAAATTCAGCTTAGATATGCTGTGTATAACATGCTTCTGGAGCTGAGTGAGGTGTCGTTCAGTTGGAAGAAAATGCTTATCAGGACGTTCAACAAGATCATGGCCCAACACGTGAAAAGTGTGAGAACGGATCCTGGCCCAACACGTGGCAGGGGGCCCTAATTGTTATGCGGGGGTACGATTATCCTTTTATACGTTCCCTCCTTATTCGCGTTATAAATCTCTTTCAAATTAAAACTCCAAAGATTTATTGTTGGCTGTTACCTCCTTTGCAAGCTTTCTCAGATCTATGGCGTTTAACATGGATTCTGTTCGACAAAGTAAAATTCGTTGGCGTTTTCTATTTTTCGTTCCAGCAAATCATGCAACAGATATGGCGTTTTGTTCTTTTATCATTGTTCTATGGCGTTTTTTTGTATTATTATTTTTATAATGTGTTGTATGATTTTCAATAGCGTTATTCAATTATGCAATTTAATCGCGTTTTAATTGATATTTAATCTATTATTCAGAACTGCAATTGGAGTTTTCAATATTAATTTTAATTGTCGTTTACGTTCTAGTGTATTTGTTATGTTTTTACGATCATTGGCTTTTTCGTCTATTTGATTAGTTTTGAATTTTATTTAGTAGTATTTGTGAATATCAGTTATTACTATTTTGTTAATTTGTGTAAACATTAGTTTTGTTAATTTTGGCATTTTCATTATGATGTTATATTTTGTTAATTATTTATGTTGTTAAGTGTTTTTAATTATTCATCTCATGGCTTTTTTATCATGTCGTTTTTAAATTATGTGTTTATTATGTCTTGTTTATTATTCAATTAATGGTGTTTTAATGTATAATGTTATTACGAGACATCACTCTGTTTTTCTGATTTTTATGTTCCTCCATGTGTTTTCTTAGACGAAGTCTCTTCTTCGAGTCAAAGGCATTGCCCCAAAACTGGATTACCATTTATCATTCCTGACGTTGGTGAAGAATTAAAGCCCAGAAAGGACATGCTATTCTCAAGCCTTGATGATTGTTATTCAATGTATGTTAAGTATGCCAAGGAGTGTGGGTTTTCAGTCAGAAAAGGGACTACAAAGACAAACTCTAAAGGTGTCTTACATATTAAGTATTTCTTGTGAACGAGAGCTGGGGTATATAAGGACAAGAAGGTTGATATGTTGGACCCCAATCAAAAGGAGCGAGTAGTGCGATCTAACTTTTCAAAGAGGACTGATTGTGGTGCACTGTTATGTGTAGAATTTGAGGATGGATTTTGGAAGGTGTATAAGTTTCTTGAGGAGCACAATCATGAACTTGTTGAACGTCCTAATAAGCATTTTCTTCCAACTGAACGACACCTCACTCAGCTCCAGAAGCATGTTATTCACAACATGTCTAAGCTGAATTTGGGTCCTGTCAAGGCGTTTAATGTTATGAAGACTTGTTTTGGCGGTTTTGAAGACGTGGGCGCAAGCAAAGTTGAATTTAAGAACTATAAGAGGCAAATTAACTTGTTCATAGGGGAATATGACGCTGATATGGTTGTGAAACATTTTAATGAAAAAAAACATTCCTAGCCTAATTTCTCGTATGATTACATCACAGACGAAGAGAATCGTTGAAGGGTCTTTTTTGGTGTGACGATCAAGCCAAACGTAATTACCACGTGTTTGGTGATGTGATTTCGTTTGACTCCACGTATCGTTCCAACAAGTAATTTTTTATAATTCAACTTCTTTGTTTTTGGCGTTTTATTAATTTACATGCAATGGCGTTATTTGTTAGTGCATTTATGTCTATCGCCTCCGTCAAGACAGATCGTAGCAGAAACAGATTAATTCTAGTCTTTATATTGTAATATGTAGGAAAAGGCAAGGTGACAATTCTGTAATTAATGAGAAGTCTCATTAAGCCCCTTGGCCTATAAATAGAAGTGTTAGGTCTTTGTTTTAGGACTTTTGCCACATTTGCACCTTGGAGAGCTATAGTGTTAGAGAGAGAAGCTAGAGAGAGAAAGTGTTGTGTACGTGATTCAGGTGTTGTACGTTTTCAGATCATTCAATAGAATCACAGTTATAATTACGTCGTGTGTGTTCGGTCACGTTCGTGTACGGATTCCGCACGTTACACGAGTCGGTTTGCAATCGTTTTGGAGTCTAAAACCGATCCTACAAGTGGTATGAGAGTAGGAGCTCGATTGCACAGATCAAACACAAGGATTCGCACAGAATTACTTCAGATTCAGATCCAATTTCATACAGATTTGTCAAAATTTCGTCACTTTTACATCTTTATCACTTTTCTTCAGTAAATTGCAAAGTTAACGGGGTTTTAACGGTTCAAATTGGCTGATTTTCTAGTATTATATGAGAAAATCATAATCGAACAACCCTACAAAATTTTAGATCAAAACTCCAAACAAATTGAGAGAAATCTAAGATTTTCTGATCGAAAAATGACAATGTTCGCTGTCAATGTTCTTGGTGATGATCACCGATCGGATGGGCATCCGATCGGATGACCATCCAATCCCCTGCATAGTTGTTATATTGTGCCAATCATCGAGTGGCTACTCGATCGGATCACCATCCGATCCGTTGCATTGTATTTTGTTTTTGTTTTGTTAACTGACAATTATCGAACGGTGACTCGATTGGATCACCATCCGATCCTTGTCATTCTCTCACTTATTCACTTGTTGTGCAAATCATCGAGTGGCAATCCGTACGGATTGCCATCCGATCCTAAATTCTTCATTTGCTTGTGTCACAGGTTCAAATATTGGTGTTACTCGATTGGATCACCATCCAATTCTCAACACAAATTAGTCAAGTATCGGATCCCCACTCGATCGGATCACCATCCGATCCAAAGCATAGTGTCCAAGTGTCGGATCGTCACTCAAGTCTCTGTGAAAGGAAGTTTTGAAGACAGGTTGACTGAAGACTCTGGCAATATCCAAGGGAGAGTTTGTTGGTACACAATGTCTATCGCCTACGTCATCAGTCTAGGTCGTGTCAGTAGCTTGTAATAGGGTTTAAAGTGTGAAAGTTAAGTTTATGATTGTATGTAAGCCATTTCGCACGAAATGGACTTGTAATGACCAAGTCGCACGAAATGGACTGTCCATTCCATGCGAAATGGAATCCCTATAAATAAGGGTGTTGTGTTTTCCATTTGGTACGATTTGGTGAAATCTGTCACGAAGTGTTGCCAGTTTCTCTCCGTGTAAAAATGTCTAATATCAATGGAAAACCTGTTTAAAGTGTATTTCTCTGCTTCTACTCACATTCTAACACCGATTCACAGTTACTAGTTTGTTTCCGCCTCTCTAGTGACTTGATTTAACTCTGAACGACTCGTATTTGATCGAATCACGATCCTACAAACACTCTCACATCCATCCCCAATTCATCCCAATCGCTTACAATCTTCCGAATTCATCATCCATCTTTACCTTCCTAACCCTAATTACCATCATTCCCATCATCCCACCAATCCATTCTCCATAACCATCCACCACAAACCTAACCTTCATCATACTCATCCTCAAGGCTTCAACATGTTCTTGATCAAGCTCTCATCATCCGACGATCGTGTGTTCACCATGAGCGGCTAAATTTCTCGGATTTCACCCCGGTGTAGACTTTTGTAAGGATTTCTAGGGTTTGCTACTAGTTGAATATTTGGTTTTGTGACAAATTGATTTGCATTTAAATTGTTAGATAATTGTCTTGCCTTTGTATTGAATCTATAAATTGTCGAGTGATGATAAAATTTAACTTTATGGAATGAATATGTGCAATTATGCCTTATCTTTCGATAGGATTTACTTGTCCGAGGTAACGAAGTACATTGTGGCCCGTCTTGAATGTTGATAGCAATTGGCATCTAAGCCTCGTGATTCTAAAACCGTTAATGAACTAATTCAATTAAACCAAGTTAAAAGCGTGTAGTAACCCTAGGTCCTACAATTGTTGAACCGGGTGTGAACCTTGTTTTCTTATTATTGTTTTAATCAAGTTTTCACGTAATTGAAATTGTCAAGTTTTTAGTAGTTAATCATTTTAGTATAAATTAGTCGGTACATTCGGACAATCTTTCTCAACAAACAAACAGATTAACGAATTAGCAAACTTCATAATAGTGACAAACCAATATAATCAATATTGTCCGTACACAAACCACAAACTGTTCGTGGATCGACCCCGTACTACCACTAACTCATAGTCAAGGATAAATCGGGTTTATAAATATTATCTTTGACCGAGGCGCGACACTCCGATCAGTGGCCATAATCGGTAGTGATGAAAGTACTCTTTCTTTGAGAGTTCATTCAAAATCACCATAATTTTTAAATAACTCCGGATAAGAAATGGGTGAGTCACGTGCCTTTAAGTATGCCACCTTGGGTACAAACTCATCCTCTAATTGTCCCGATATGTGAACAAGAAGATCTTCGGCATCCACCGTGATTTGAACTATAAAGTAAATTCATCAGGGTTGGACTTCTTGTCTTGTAAGAATTCGGTTTATATTCTTACTAAAAGTTTCCCTTCCACATAACATCAAGTTCTTTTATCCAAGTTGGGTATTCTCAACCTCTAACTTGAGAGGGGGAGGGGGATAAATGAATTACTTTTATACTTTGTATTTATATTTTCTATTACTTAGTTATAATAAGTTAATTCATATAGTTTGGTGGGTTAGGGGTTGTTTGGTAGCCTCTGAATGGTCATTAAGAGGCTACCTTTTAACAGAACCATTAAGAATTTTACCAATGAGAAGGTAGAAGAATGTGACATGTGATGATTTACCATTCAGAGGTTACCTCTTAACCATTCAGATTTGAGGTTACCTCTTATTCATTCAGAGGTTTTAAACCATTAAGAGATAGCATCTGAATGGTCATTAAGAGGCTACCAAACAGCCCCTTAGTCTGGTTAGTTTGTTTGTCAACAAATCTTTGTCTATAAACACATAGTTGAAATTTTTTCCCACATTGTTCTACCTCTCTTGTCAAACAAGAGGAGATTTTGACACTTTCTTTCAACTACCATCTTGTAGATATAATTTGACACATGATATATGCATAGTAATTGAATGTTATTATTTACTCTAGATTTTAATTTGTAGATCTCAAACAGATTGATTTTAGTTTAAAAAATTTAAAAGTAAATATGATATATAGAGCAGTTCTCATGTAATGCTAAAACCTTAATTAATTATAAACTAATGATTCTTAAATGTCATACGAATCATTTCGAGGAAGCATTGTAAGGGTGGAGGGTATAGAGCTCGGGGAGTTGTGCGGGGAGGGTATGTCACCGATCGGTGACTATACCGTGGGTTTGGGGGAAATCGGTGAGGAGGAGAGAGGTTGTGAGTTTCGGTGAGTGTTTACCCATTGATGTGATGTGTTTGTTGACCTTTTTTAGTTTTTTGAACGTTAATTTTTTTGACCGTTTTCAATATATTTGACCGTTTGAAGTTTTTTATATAAATACCCATATTTTCAATCAATTTAAAACACACAACTCTTCTCCATCCAACTCTATTTTTTTTAAAAAATCACTCCTATTTTTTCAATGGATGATATACCACCGCTATTCCTTCCAATTGATATTAGTGAAGACGATGATTCTTCCTCGAGCGATAGTAGTTTAATTTTTTTTTCCAAAATCTTATTAACGAAGCCGCTCAACTGGAAGACACGGGCACTTCTAGCAACCGGTAGTGGTAGGAAGAGTTTTACATCGATTCAAAACGTTACTTCGGCGATTAAGCAACTAGCAACCGGTAACGCTCCAGACGAGTTCGACGAGTATTTAAATATGTCCTCAAGGACTTCCCAAGAAAGTCTAGAATATTTTTGCGAAACGGTATGTAATTCATACGCTTCCGAGTTTTTACGTAAACCTACTAGCTCACGAGGAGAAACATCACCTTCCTAGGATGTTGGGTAGTCTTGATTGTACACATTTTGTTTGGAGAATGTGTCCAACGGAGTTACGGGGTCAATATATGAGGGGGATCACAGTCACCCGACAGTTATGCTCGAGGCGGTGGCCTCTCAGGTTTTATGGATTTGGCATGCTTTTTGTGGTCCAGTAGGTTCACAAAACGACATCAACGTGCTCCAACAATCTCCGTTATTTCTTACTGAGCGAAATGGAACTGCACCAAAATGCCCATTTTACGTGAACAACCACTTGTACAAGCGTGGATACTATCTTACTATCTTAGAGTTTTTTTTTTTAATTTATTTTTATATTTTAAATTAGGTTTTTTTTTTTAAATTTATTTTTATATTTTAAGTTAGTTTTTTTATGTAATGCGTTTTTTAATTAAAAGTACCTTTATTTTTATATTTTTTAATTTGTTTTGTTTATTTATGAATAATTTGTAGAAAATAAAAAATATATAACTCAAACACCTAGGGTGTTTAACTATACCCTCTGATTGAGTGCAAAATGAGGAGTGGAATGGGGAGTTGACATGGCATAATATTATTGGCTAGTATTTCACTAAAACACCCTAAGGTGTTTGACTATACCCTCCACCCTAAACAACCTTTAATCTAAAGTCAACTCACTCATGTCGCATTTTATTAGATTCTTTTTAGAAACAAAAATGTTATGACTTCTCACATAAGAGAAATTGTAAAAAAGTTGATAAACATGACGGGTTATCGTAAACGATTACCATAACCACATTTCTTAATTAAAGAGCTCTATCTTATTAGATTCTTTTCAGAAACAAAATGTTATGACTTCTCACATAAGACAAATTGTAAAAAAATTGATAAAACATCACGGGTTATCGTAAAAGATTACCATAACCACATTTGTTAATTAATGAGCTCGAGCTCGTTTGACCTTTAGATCGTCTTGTTTAATTTATGAGAGCTCAAACCAAGACTGAGCTTAGCTCAGTTTGACCTCTATTTTTAAAGCTCTAGCTTGGCTCGAGCTCGAAACATTTAATATATATTAATTTATTAAACACATCTGGATACACACATATATATACATGCATGCATACTAGTGGGTTGGTCTATGCAATACGGTGGGTGTCAAAAACGCTCTTTTCGAGAGGGTAATTTAACATGATATGTCTTAAAGACTGATTACATTTGTGAATTATTATTTTGTAGGTATTTAAATACGATAATACTTAATTTAAATAGTATTTAGTTATAAAAATATAAACAGTAAATGTAGATGTTATGGAGAGGCGCAATCTAACTCGATAGGCCTTAAACACTGATTTTTATGTGGGTATTATTATTATTACTATGTAAATATTTTGTAATTACATAGATAAGTATTTAAATAAGATAATACTTATTTTAAATAGTGTTTATTATAAAAATATAAATAGTAAATTTAAATTTAAATGTTAATATATTCTAAAAATATATTTTTTATTTTTTTATAAAATAATATCTAATATTTATTAATTAGTTGAATATAATATTTTAAATTTAAATTTCTTTTATTCATTTATATTTTAATAATACATTTGGTATATACTAATACATATTGGTCGGGTCGGGCAACATGTCACGTCAAAACATGTCACATAAAAAGGGTTATTTAGTTCGGGTCGAAACAAGTTTAGGTCAAAACAATGTTTAAGACATATCAAGTTAGATTGCGTTCTTCAAAAAAGCTACATTTACTATTTATATTTCTATAACTAAATACTATCTAAAATATATCTTTAGAGTAGACTTGTAACTTAAACTTTAAAACACAAGAAAATTTATAATACGTTTGGTACAAGTCTTAATGCATAAAGATAACCTGACTTACCTTAAACACTGATTATATTTGGCTATTAATATTATTTTTATTATTATTATTATTATTATTATTATTATTATTATTATTATTATTATTATTATTATTATTATTATTATGTAAATACTTAGTAATTATATACTTAATTGTTTAAATAAAAATATACTTAATTTAAGTAGTATTTAGTTATAAGATTATAAAATTATAAATAATAAATTTTAATTCAAATATTAACTCAAAGTTTTGTAAATAAAAATATTATTATTATTATTATTTTTATTATATTATTATTATAACTATGTATATAATTAGCAATTATATACTTACTATTTATTTACATAGTATTTTGTTATTAAAATATAATTAATAAAATTAAATTTAAGTATTAGTTTAAGGTATTATCTATAATACTATATAATAGATCTCCCATGTACACAAATGTAATTTTCATTAAAATTTTAAGATGGCAATCCAACAGTCATGCCTTTTTCTCTAATTTTTCATCTATTTCTTCCAAAATTGCCCCTGAGTTCACTATGTTCGCCGGTTCTACAATTCTGTTTATTGAGACTTTTATCACATTTAATTCAACCAATTCATTTATTGTACCATTAATTCATCCAATTCATTGTACAATTAATCCAACGCATCAGCACCGTAACCGTCTGAAGGCCCGTCCGTTTTCATCCACCCCTGATTTTCACATTTAACCTAAGCTATTTAATTGTAACTCACATAGGCTTTCCCACTGTTCCCTTCCATCAAATCCATTCTCCCATCATATCAAGAAACTTTCACGCTATATCAGAAGAAGGAGAAAGAATAGCGCAGGAGGTAGACGGGCGATGACAACGACCCTCTTACACCAGAGCTTTTGGATGCTGGTTCCGCCCTCTTACACCGTCATACCATCACCTGCAGGCTGCAACCACAGGAGCACCTCGCCGCCTATTTCCTTCTTAATACTGCGATTTCGAATTTTATTAAGGTATTTGATACACTCATCTTCAAGAGTTTTCCGTCGACATGAAGGCGTAGGATCCGGCAAGGCGTTTAGAATTCCGGCTAGCATTTCAACCATACTCCGGTAAGCGTTAAATCACTAAACATTATAATTGTCAATTAAAGATCGGTCTATAATTAGATGAATGAAGTTGCTTAGGGTTGTTTCAGAACCCCGATCAAGATCCGACAGAGAACCGACAAGGTTTCGACGAGTCTCCTGTTAAGGTTCTGTTACAGATTTCGTAAAGCTATCTCTCTGACTAAGAATCTGGCGTTTAAAGGTAAGTCCGGACTAATCACCATTTTTAGTCATTTGTTAAATTTGTTTTTTTGGTTTCACAGCTAAGAGATATTGAAGAGAAAGTAATTCTTTAAAGTAAAGAAAGGGTATAATAGGTATATCATCACATTTGAACGCACTCAAATCACCTCCCAAATTACTTTTGAGTCTGCATTCAATCTGTGATTATATCTTGTGGCAGCTTCTTGCTGAATTCATAAGTAGATATCATGGACAGTGGTGTCAGCAGTGGAGGGGGATAGAGTTCACTTGACTACCACTTTGGAAGTGATGAGCCAAAGCCCAGTCAAGAAAGAGGTGGTGCCTAAAGTCGTTGTACCCCAGCCAGATAATACAAAACAGATCTCAGATAATACAAAACAGATTCCTACTGAGATCCATATTGCTAAGAGTACATTGCAAGCTTTGATAGCTTTGTTAATATATTTTTTTTAATCTGTCTCTTTTATCAATATTAAAAAAAAATTAAGAAAAAGTTGACGAGCCGGCTTGATTAGGCTCGAAGTTTTTATGAGCCGAGCTTGAGCTCAACTTTTCAGCTAAAAAAATAAACGAGCCGAGCTCGAGCTCGACTTTTTAGCTCGAAAAAATAAATGAGCCGAGTTGAGCTTGCTTGTTTAAGTTTTAAGTTCGAACTCGAGCGTAAGCCGTAAGTGAATCTGAAACATGTCATTAATTGTTTGTTTAGGAATTGTCGGTCATGTTTGGAAACCGGTCTATCAAACATATTCCTATTCTTTTATACTAATCTAATTTTGTAATTTATATTATATAGCAAAGAGTGGGGCACGGTTGAGTCTTCAGGATCATCCCTTTATGAACAGAAGATGGATTATTATAAATTAGCATAGTTTTTGTAATTAATGCAGGCATATCATTTATTTATGGTATTCAAAAAGATTAATAAAAGATGTGCTCTTAAATTTGTTCTACCCACCATAAGCCAAGATTCGGAGTAGCATTAGCCACTGGGGTGGATGTGGATGTATCCGTAGAACAAGCTGACCAATTGGATTCTACTGTTTCGGGTCAAGATTCTGGTCAAGCATCAAAACCAACATCAACCGTCGATAAATCTAAACAAAGATCATGGCCCGTTAGAAAGAGTGAAATGCCACCCATGAAAGACGAAGAATTGGTTCTGGGCGCAACTTTCACGGGTAAAGTAAGATCCATCCAACCATTTGGAGCTTTCGTTGACTTCGGTGCTTTTACAGACGGGCTGGTTCATGTCTCACAGTTAAGTGACGGTTACGTTAAACGAGTCCAGTAGAAACACGGGTCAGAAGTCAAACCCGAGGCGGGACCGAGATGAGGGGAGAAAAGTACTAAATTTGTTAAGGGTCAAGAACTTGAAGGGACTGTAAAAAAATCTTACACGTTCTGGTGCTTTTATAAACCTATCGGAAGGCGAGGAAGGGTTTTTACCGGCTTCTGAAGAAGCCGATGAAAGGTTTGGGAGTATAATGGGTGGCGGTTCATTGCTTGAAATCGGTCAAGAAGTCTAAGTTCGGGTTTTGAGAATTGCTAGAGGTCAAGTAACTTTAACCATGAAGAAAGATGATGATAATAAAGATTTAGACTCAAAGCTTCAAGGAAAAGTTTTTACTGCTACGAACCCGTTTCTTATAGGGTTCTGTGAAAATAAAGATATAGCTTCGTTTTTGAAACATCTTTTTTTTTTTTTTGAAACATCAATGTGTACCGATATCAGCCACCATAAATATAATTTTTTTTTATGTTTGCAGGGATCGAATTACTTTGAAATTGACCTGGATATTCATCGGTTTAGTTACGTAGCAAGAAAGGGATTAGAATCATTTCGTCAACGCTTGAAAAACGGGATTCTGAATCTCGGGCTATCTATTCAGGTTCTTGTGTTCTTATGTTCAATGTTTTAAATTTGCAAGAAAAAGGAAACTGTTTTTGTTTATATTTTTTTTATCATTTATAATTGTTAAAAATAGGCTCAGAAGCCTGAAGGATTGCCAGAGAAAATGCTTTGCTGTTTGAGATTGAACAAGATTGACTTTGTGAATCATGGCCAGATTCCCACACTTGTTGCTCAATGATGAAAAGTCAACTGCAACACACACTAAAGATGACAACAATTATGTTTTCTTTTATTGATGTACTGAATTGAGTGGTGTAAATACACACAGATAATTTACAAACACTATTTTTTTAATGATTCCCAGTTTATATGATGCCGTGTTTCTAGGGGATAAACAAACGTTTGTTTTATACCGTTATGAGTTCTCATTTGTCACAAAGTTTATATGATGTTTCACTAAATGTTATATGAAAAAATGACACATTATCATGTCAACTCGGTATTTTGGCATGGTTGTCATATGTTACTAACAGAACAAGTAGTATCAATTTGTTACTCTTGTAAAATTTTAATAAACTGTCTTATTTGATAAAATTAGTACATTGATACTCTATGTAAAAGTTAATAACGTTTTTCGCATGTATATTTACTACATTTTTATTTATTTATTTTATTTTTTGTAAAAGGTATATGATTATCGTATGAAAATTTGGCAAATATAAATAATTTCACATTTTAACACTTTTTCTGGCTCAAACCCTCTCCTTAATAGTCATTTAACTGAAATTAAGTTATATATTTATCTTGGATCACTAGGAAATGGAGCTCTCTACATCCCCAGCCTTTGAGCCCTAATTTTGTCGTGTGTAAAACGATCCACGTCACAAGTATTCTTTATTTGATATATCGATTAAATAAAAAATTGGGATGAATTTTACGTCCTAAAGCATGGATACTGTTTGATTCAATTTTTAGTCCCGCCGCAACGCGCGGGTTACCTACTAGTAACTAATGTAGTGAATTCAATAATCTTAACAATAACATATTAATTAAAAGAACCAATGCATTTGGAAGCCAACTTTACTTTAAACAAGCAGACTTTTTTTATTAGTCATGTATTTTTTTAATTGCAACTGTTACTCTACTTTCTATTTTAGAACAATAATAATAATAATAATAATAATAATAATAATAATAATAATAATTTTAAAATAACATTGGACCTCCTCTATAAAAAAGACAAATATCTCTATCATCTGAGTTATCTCATATCGTCTATATCTATTAATTCATAACAAATTGAGAAATAGTAACCTTTTTTTCCATTATGTCTTTTATGGTTTTTTTGTTTTGTTTTGTTTTTTTTTTTATTAAACTTTAAGATTAATTCATAACAAATTCAGAAATAGTAACTTTTTTTTCCATTATGTCTTTTATGGTTTTTTTGTTTTTTTTTCGTATTAAACTTTAAGATTTTTCATTTTTGTAATAAAAATACTTTGGTTTTGTTATAATTTTGCGACAAAAGTTAAATGGGTTTAGTTTTTTTTATTAGTTTTTGTTTTACACTTTTTACGGGTTTGGTCATCGTTTGATTGCTACCTAAGATGGTGTTTGATTGTCACATTTGACGTCTCAAGTTTTTTCACCACCCAAAACTTATAACACGTGTCAGTATACATTCGACTTCGTCAATGTTTTACGTCGTACGTCACCTAGTGTAAAAGTTCGTGATTTTGTTTTACGTTTTTTTTTTCGGTTTTAGTTGTCATTTGCTTGCTACTTAGCATGGTTTTACGTCTTATGCCCTACAACATTGGTAGCATGATTTTACGCCCTCCGCCCCGCAACGACGGGGGTTAAGACTAGTTTATATTATATAATGGCTCTTTGCTATCTATGGCAGGGAAGAGATATTTATTAACCAAACAATATTTTTTTTTAACAACCAACGAATAAAAGTTTGGCTATCTGGGGTAATTCAATAACAAAAGGCGACCTCATACGTCTGTGATCACATATAACACTAGGTAGCCCAAATCCATTCTCTCCATTCCGGAAAAAACCCGTTGTCCGAAGGCTAACTGCGATAAAACCCGGTGGAAGTTACATTCAAACTTGAGACATTTGGCCTTCAACCTTGAATCTTCATTTCTCCTTCTATGCCGGTTGAGCTACATCTCATTGACCAAACAATGTTGATATCTAGTTTGTAAAGAATATTATTTATTAACTTAAAAATTGCCGTTATAAAAAAAAAAAGAAAACAAAATATAATTAGTGGAAGATATTGGGTTTAATTCTAAACAAAAAGTAGATATTTAAGAGGAGTCCTAAGGATTGGCATTCAACAAAATTAGTAAGGTTGTCTACTCCAATCCCAATTTTTTTTATTAAAAATTGGGATTGGAGTAGACAACCAACGTCGGGAAACGAGGTGGTCGAGTTGGCACGGCTATACGCCGTTTTGGAATCGGTGACTCTTTCCAGTGATTCGGATAGCTGGAGTTGGGTAGGCTCAGAAGACGGTATGTTCAGTGTGGGTTCGGTTAAAAGGCTGATGATTGAGGAAAGAGATGTTAGTGATTTTTTTTTTTTATCTTAGATTGGTGTAAGTGGATCCCGGCTAAGTGCAACATTTTCGCGTGGAGGGCTGAGCTGGATAGGCTTCCCACGGCGGCGGCGTTATCATGAAGAGGTATCATATTGGAAGACCCGAACTGCCCCTTCTGTTCGGTCTATGTGGAATCTGTCGATCATCTTTTTACGGCCTGCAGCTTTGCTTCGGTCCTTTGGCAGCAGTTAGCGTCTTGGTGCAAGGTGCCGAACCTGTTTGCCTTTGCTTTCAAGGACCTACTAGAGTTCAAGTCGTATGCGGGTTTATCCGAAAAAAAGGTGAGATCTTACATGGGTTAATTATTATCGGCTGTTGGAGTTTATGGAGGCTTAGGAATGGCATCAGGTTCAATAATAAAGTTGCTCGGATAGAAGACGTGATCTCGGAAATTAGGTCTTGCGGCTTTCTTTGGGCTAAAAATAGAGCTAAGATTGGTTCCTTGTCTTGGTCCGATTGGTGTAAATTTGTAATTATGTAACGTTAGTTTTTGTTTGTTGCTTGGCCGCCTCGTTTTGTGGGTGGGTCGGTTTCTTATGAAGTTTGCCTTTAAAAAAAAAAAAACAAAAAAACAAAAAAAAAAACAAAATTAGTAAGGGAATCATTTATGCTTCAAGCTTGTTTGTCGCCGATGTGGTAGCCAATGTTATTTAATGTTTGTCGCCGATGTTGTAGCCAATAATCATATATCCTAATGTTATGAGCATTAGTTTAATTCCACTGGATGTAATTATTGAAGGAGCTTAACGTTAATTATATATCCCAAACAACTGTTAAACATTATTAAAATAAAAGTCAAAACAAAGAAATTGATTACAAACAATAAGTTAGGCTCAATCAAATTAAAATTTCGGGAATTTTATGTTGGTGCACCTTTTTGTGTCTGTAACTATTATTGTATTTATCGTTGTAATTTACGGTCTTTTAATGTTTATCGAGTATGTAATTCGCCGTCGACCAAGTCGGATATCCTCCTATCTACTTGTGTCCGACACTTTTGTTTTGTTTTGATATGTAATGATATACGAACAATGCATGTTGCATGTAAGGGTATTAATGTCATATTTATGTGTTTGTCTGTGTTTGCTGCAAGTCTGTTTGCAGCAAATGTTACAACAGTTGCAGCGTACTACAAGACGAAACCCTCTCAATGTCCAATACATAAGGTTTCGTCGTGAACAATGACGAAACCCCATGGTTTCATCGTTTGTTGGGTTTCTTCAGGCCCAATGTCTGGCCCAATGTTGTTTCGTCGAGCCCACATATGGTTTCGTCGATGTTAGGGCCCAGGCTGCTATATAAACACTTTCTAGTTTCACTTTGAAACTAGATGAGAGCATACCCTGAGAGTTATTCTGTAAAACTGTGTGTGTATCAGTTGTTCTTGGTTCTCATCCCATTTAATCAATAGATTACGTTTCATTGGTTATACCGCGTGTGTTTTATTAACTGTGTTTGATTTGGCATCGCTACGGGGATTCCGCACCCGTGACATTGTTTGTTATAAACAAGGGTTTGGTTTTCGTTATCGATCCTCAGATTTCGGGACCTACAAGTGGTATCAGAGCATTGGCTCTTATCCTTGTTTAAAATGAAACATAGTTCGGTTTTCATCAAGTGTTAAAACTGGTTATCTTTGTTTTTCTGAAAAATTGTTCTTGAAAAGTTCACATCATTCTGGAAAATCCTCTTAAAAACTGTTAAATCATGTTTGTTTGCTAAAGAGTTTTATCAAAAACCTTGTTAGATTAATTGTTCAAGTGTTAAACCGGGTTTTTAGTGAAAGTCTTGTGCAATTTCGTGTTTCGGAAAGTTAGTCAATGACCAGAAAACTCATAATTTCTGGGTTTGGTCTTCACATCTTCAAAGAGATCTTCAAAGTGTTCATCAGATATTCATTGCATTTAGATTTAAAAGTGAAATTGAAAAAGGATAAAATGAATTAAAATATTAACACAATACTTGTTTGGTAAAAGAAGCATGTTGTATGTTGAAAAGTTTGTACTGTGTCAGTAAACAGATAAGATTTAAGTTGAAAAATTTCACCAACTCTCACCCACTTGTCTGAGATCTTATCCAGACGAAACCATCAAGCGACGAAACCCCTAGAGTTTCGCCAAAAGCATCTTCGACGAAACCCCTGGAGTTTCGTCAAAAGCATTTCGACGAAACCTCTGAGTTTCGTGGGAAGGAGTTTCGTCGTGATCATTTGTCATTTTTAACAGAGGACTTCTAAAAGTGATTTAACTTTGTGTTTTCAAGTGTGTTATCAGGTATTCTACTTCATATATCAAATATGAGCAGTACGAGTCCATGGGATTGGAGTACGGACCCACGACCAGGTCAAGATCAAACTTCGTTGGCCGCATTATTAATGAATGTTGTGCCTCAACAATCACAATCAATAAGTGCAAGTCAATGGGCATTGGTGTCGAATCAAAATCAAAGCATTCAAAATCTATTGCTTAGTGAGAGTGAGACGGGTAGCAACAATCGCCCGCCAAAGTTAAATCACATGAACGACTATCCATCATGGAAGGGTCGTTTCCATAATTACGTTCAAGGGCAAAATACAGAATTATGGACGTGTTTCACCTCTCCATTTAGTCAAGCTCTTGAAGAAGCAGGATCAAATGCGACAACTTTCAATAATATGCAAGAAGCCGACAAAAAGGCATATGATCTGGAGAAGAAGGCGTTTGCTATTTTAACACAAGCTCTTCACAAAGACATCTATCATCAACTCAGCTATTGTACCAGCACGAAAGATTTATGGGATGCATTGGTAGCGAGAGGAGAAGGAAATGCAGCTACTAGAAAGACAGGCCATGATTTATTGAAGAAAGAGTTTGAATCATTTCAATTCTTGGAGAATGAAACCCTAAATGATATGACTTCTCGTTTTTATCATTTGATTAGTGAAATGTGTTCTTATAATGTTAATACAACTCATCCGGAAATGGTTGCACGGTTTGCTGATGGTCTACCTCCTAAGTGGAGTCCATTCATTGAGCTTCTAAAGTATACGGGCGCTCTAGATACGGCCAATGTCAATATCTATGAATTCATTCAGAAGTTGGAGCACAAGAACGAAGAAGAAATTCGGAAAGCTAAAAGGATTGCAGCTCCTCAAAACATAGAAATGTATTTGCCTGGTTTTGCTCCTTCAGCTAGTTCTAGTTTCGTTCAGCAACCGAAGCTTCAAACGGCGTTTGTGTCCAATACAAGCTCATCTCCATTTCCACAGTCAGCTCCTCCACCGGTTTTCGATCCAAGTGTTTATCATCCGCCAGCGCATATGATTGCTCAAGCTCATGCTTTCTCAAAACCTCAATTCGGTGCAAATCCATGGATACCAACACCCCAACCTCTACCTCAAGTTACCGCTACTCAACCACAGTTCAATCAAAGTGCTTATCTTTCACAATCTCAACCCCAACCTCAAGCCCAACCACAACAACAACAAGCACATTATACCAACAATCCTCCACCTCAAAACACCAACACTGTCAGAGTTGATACTTCGAACCTCTCAAAAGTTAGCATTGAAGTAGCAAAGGAGCATATGGAACTCATTAATACAATGGTCAGTGCATACTGCGGATTGGTTGCAGGTCAAATTGGAAACATCAATATGACCAACGAAGATTATCAACAAATCAACCGTGATGAAATGGAGTTGATGGATATAAAGTGGGCGTTCGCAAGTGTTGTTAGAAGGGCGAAGGACTTTATGGTTCGAACAGGGAGAAGTTATTTGGAAAGTAAACAGGATACGAAGTACGGATTTGATAAAGAAGCGGTTACATGTTTCAATTGTGGCGAAAAGGGGCACTTCAAACGTGAGTGCACTCGACCAAGCAAACAAGGCAATCAGAACCCATTCAGAAATCAAACGAGTACTTCCAATGTCAATGTCAATCAAGACAATCGTGAACGAAGGATAGTAGCGGTGAACAACAATCAGAACCAGAACCAGAACCAGTCTGGACCTTCAAACACCAACAGAGCATTAGTTGTTCAAGCTGATGAAGGGTGTAATTGGACTGTACAATTAGGGGAAGGTGATCAAGAAGGAGGAGGAACAACTTGTTATGCAAAGATCATCAATCACATCAAGCACGTTCACAAGGAAGAATTTTCTGAAAGTGACGACAGTTCGGGTTATAACGGGAGTTCTGACGAAGAAAGTTCTAATTCGGGTGGTTATAATTCTGAATCTGATGTGAAGGAAGAAGCGAATTCTGATGTTGATGATTTATTGACTGAAGAAGAGGAGTTGAAGAGTCAGAAATTTGTTCTGATTAAGAAGGCTGCTGTAGCATCTAAAGAAATGGAGAAATTCTTTTCTGAAGACGGATCTTTTTCTTATCGACTGCCTTTATGGCAAATGTCTCAGCCTCTACGAGTCAGGTAACATCTGAAATTCCTACTCCTAGTGTTTGTAATGTTTGTGCTGATTTGAAGCTTGAATCTGAAAAGGTTCATAGTCATAACCAAAGTTTGGTTATTGAGTTGTCTAAGTGTAAGGAGGCAAATATGGGTCTAGCTAGAAACGAAAAGGATTTTAAATCTGTGATTGAAAACCTAAAGAAAAGTTTTTCCGAGCTAACAAAAACTGTTTTCAATAAGCAAATTGGTATTAACAATTACATTAATATCATCGAGGAAACCAAAAAGGAGCTAGCCGTTGCCAAATGCGAAGATGATGCAATCAAGCTCAAATTGGAGAGTTATTCTAACTCCCGATATGTGCTCGATCATATCATTGATGCTCAACAACTCAAAGGTAACAAGAAAGGCGTAGGGTATAAGAAGTGCCCGCCCCCTTTAAGACATAATTATACTCATATGCCTGATGAAGAAGAAATGCCACGATTTGAGCCGAGTGTGCCTCTTGATTATGAGGAAGTTACTACTGGCCTAGGGTTCAAATCGGACAGTTCTTCAAGTACATCATCTGAGCAAATAGAAACATCAACATCTACGAAACAAAGTCCTCCAATCATTGAGGACTATGAGTCGTCTGATGATGAATCAGAATCAGATATGAGTGATCAGGATAAATCACTTGACAAGATGAAGGGAGTGGAAGTTCCAATTGAGAATCATATTCTTTGTGATCCTCCTACTCCTGCTGTTCAACCAGTTGTCAAACAAGTGATAGATCCTGTCAAGAATGACAAGAAATATGTGTCTGCCGTTAAGAGTAATAACGTGTTGTACACTTTAGTTGGTGATTCTAAAATCTATTCAGATCACGATTTTCCAATTAAAAAATGTCAATCCATCTTCGATTGATAAAGTTTTTGAAGATAATACAAACAAGTTTTTGGGAAAGACAATTCCAGGAGTCATTGTAACTCAATGTGACAAAATTCCAAAAGCTGAAATCAGGAAACAATTTGGAAATCAAAAATCACCAACAAAGCAACAACCTATTGCTTCTAAGGGTAAACAACCAGAAAAGCGAGCTAATAAGCCTAATGTTTCTCAATCTAAATTTGAAACAAAAGGAGCTCGTTATCAAAAGAAAAACAGTAATGTCAAATTTGTAGCATCGAATGGTACGGATAAAATTGAGACTTTTGAAAACAAATCAAACACCGATTTTGTCCAACAAGTCACAATTTTAAAGCGTAATAACCAAAACAGTTACACTCAACATACAAACGGGTGTGATGAAAAAGCAAGTACCTCGGGTTCTACGGGTTCGACATCTGTTTGTCGATCAGATTCTCCTAAGTTTGTGCAAAGGAGAACATGTTTTAAGTGTGGGGAGTTTGGACATATCATTAAAAATTGTCCAAACACTCCCAAGGATAAATTTGTTGAGAAAGCACCACCTGAAAAGGTTCACCCTCAACGTCGTCTCGTTTCCCTAAAACATGATAAAAAACTGTTAAGGAACAAGAAACGAAACAACGATGTCAAAACGTCAAAGCTGTTGAAAAGGCTTTAAAATCTGAAGTCAAAACGGTCAATAGGGAACCAAGTTCTCCACAATTTTTAAAACCAGAAGTTTCAGAATTTTTTCATAAAACTATATCTAGTAAAGCAAATCAAACTTGGAGACCTAAGACGGGTGAAAATTCAGGGGGAGGTGTTGTGTTACAAAATCATCAAGAAATCGAGATCATTTTTCGTAATGCTCAGGGACGACCCAAGACCACTAAGGCTTGGGTCCCCATACTCAACTGATCATTGATGATGTGTGCAGGGTGTTCCAGGAGGAACTATTAATAGTCATTGGATTATTGACAGTGGAGCATCTAGGCACATGACAGGCGACTTACGACTTCTATATGATGTGAGAAATATTAGAGGAGGCTATGTCGCGTTTGCTGGAGACAAAGGCGGATACATCACTGAAGAGGAAATGATCTCCAATGGTGTTGTATGTTTCGATAAGATCAATTATGTTCATTAAATTGATCATAATCTTCTCAGTGTTTCGCAGATCTGCGTTAAAAAGTTCACCGTGCATTTTGATGATGCCGGTTGTTATGTGCTGAAACCTGGTTTCAAAATTCTAGAGGAATGGATTCTCTTATCGGCTCCAAGAGTTAATGATCTTTATATTCTTGATATGAGCCAAGCGATTACGAATTCTGCACAAGTCACTTGTTTTGTCTCGAAAGCCACGGAGAAGGAGTCTATATCTTGGCACAAAAGAATGGGGCACATTCACTTAATAAAAATGAACCATTTGGTGAAAAACAACCTTGTGAATGGTGTGCCTGTGAGAAGTTATCATCTACAAGATATCTGTGTTTCATGCCAGAAAGGGAAACAAACGGAGAAGTCTCACCCTCTGAAGAAAATCAACACTGTTAGCATGCCTCTCGAACGTCTTCATATGGACCTCTTTGGACCTATGAGACACAAGACAACATTCGGGGATGCTTATTGTTTAGTGGTTACTAATGATTATTCTAGATTTTCTTGGGTAGCTTTTATGGCACACAAGAGTGACACTCCTGGCATCCTCAAGGATCTTCTTACAATGTTGGAAAATCTCTACACGTTGAAAGTTAAGAGGATCAGAAGCGACAATGGAACTGAGTTCAAGAACCGTGGGATGGAGGAGTTCTGTACTTCTAAGGGCATTCTTCATGAATACAGTTCTCGATACACTCCACAACAAAATGGTGTCGCAAAGAGGAAGAATCGAACGATAATTGAAACTGCAAGAACGATGTTGGTAGAGTCGGAGCTTCCTGTTCAGTTCTGGGGGGAGGCTGTGTCGACTGCTTGCTACACATTAAACAGAGTTCTTACAGTTAAGATACATGGCAAAACTTGTTTCGAACTTCTACAGAAAAGGAAACCGGATCTTTCATTTCTAGAACATTTTGGCGGTCCATGCACTATGATTGATCCGGATGGAAAGTTTGGCGCGAAAGCTATCGAGGGTTTCTTCCTTGGATATGCTAGTCTGAATTTTCGCGTATGGAATCTGGCTACCAAAAAGATTGAGCTATGGAGTGAAGTAAGGGTTCAAAGTTATACAAGTCCTGTTAGGGCTCCGGGTGATCCTTGGATGTTCGACTACGATGGGCTATTCGACTCCTTTATTCTGCCAACCTTTGACGAAGATTCTGCAGCTGCTAGAATGTTATTTGATAGTGACAACTCTGCTGGCTCGCCATTGGTTAGTGTAACATTCCCATTTTTATCATATAAATTATAGGTTTGGTTAAATTTATTAACCACTAGTAACTAGTAAATAGTTTATTTTAATATAATTATTCAACCCAAATAGTTTTAAACACTATTTTATATAGTTGGTTGAAATATTATATTAATTAATTGGCCTGTATATAGGTGACCTTTCTAAATAAAGTAAAAGTATATAAAAACTTATATTATTTAACAGATATATTACGGGTAAGTTAACTATGAGAAATATGAAGTTCCTAGACGGGCCTAGGAACCGTATAATAATTAAATTATAAAAATACATTGTACTTTGAACCTACTCTATTTTTAATAAAACTTAGACCCAAATGTAGACAAAAATATTCTCGTTCTAATAACATATTTATTATTTTCTAGAACGTTATATTTTAGAAGTTATAAGCGCCAAATAAGTGAAGCAGTTAAATTAATAATAATAATAATAATAATAATAATAATAATAATAATAATAAACTAAGATTTTTATATAATGAAGAAAGTGGACGTGTAACATATAAATAAATCAAAAGTTTACAATTAAGGAAAAATGAGCACGCATGCATATAATTTAATGTTAGGGTGTATGTGTCATAACCAGAATGCATTTCAGTTTTGGAATGTAAGTATAAATAGGATGTTGTTGTTCACCATTTCCCCTGCCTTTTCTTCCTTTCGATCTCACTCTCTCTCTATATATATATTTTATTTTTACCCCATAATAATAATAATAAAGCCCTGCTTCGTTTTAAGTGTTTTAACTCCCGATTACCGCTACCCATTCCGATTGATCTGAGCGTCATAACATATGTCAGGGCTCTGCCCGACTAAGTTGTTGGGATTCGGTCTCGGGACATCGGGATAAGGTTGAATTAGGGGTACTATACTTAACACGGGTACAAAAATATATATATTTATAGCTCAGAAGTTATACCCAAAATTTATACTAGGAGGCTTTCTAGTTGAACCCTAAAGTTACAAAGTGGGTCCATTCTATTTTCTCACCTTTTTATTTCCTTTTTGTCCCAAACCATAACAAATCTTACCAAAACTATTATTTATTATTATATTTTATTCACTACGAAACCTTAGTTGAGACCCCTAAGTAATCCTACATAAACCCTACAAATTTCAGAACAATCAGAATCAGGATCAGGGCCCTAAAACTCAGGGGGGATATTTCCTAGTTACGATTATCCTAATATCTTGCTGTCAGAATCGAATTTCGAAAAACCGTCGACTCAGCTAAGCTAGTTGGACACGTGGCAAGCCTATGAGATAAGGTGGACCTTCGCGTCACGCGAAGCCCATAGAGGGACCCCTCGCGTCACGCGAGGGGGTCAAACTTTCAGTATAAATAGAGGGCTTTGGGATTTGCATTTCTGCGTTGGAACGACGTTAAAATTCATTTCCTACGTCGAGATATCACCTGTTTACTATAAAAACACACACTAGCTCGAATTCTGCTACGATACCGGGTATTAACTCGATCGCTGCTACGATTCAATGTCTGATCGATTTAAACTATCCGACTGGATGTTTAAGTGATATCCTTTGTCATTAGTCGTGATTCCGACAGGATGTGTGAGTACCACCCGAACTCGGGGAATACTCTGTCATTCGTTGTGAATCCGATGGATGTTTAAGTGATTGCACTTTGTCATTCATTGTGAGGGTTTTAATCTCGTGAGTTATCGTAATTGTTGTATTAAGTTACCTACCTAGTTCGTGTGCACTAGGTTACAAGGCTAACCAGTAGGCTAATCTCTGCCTGTATAAATCTGCAATATATAAAGGCTTATCTGTAGATTAAACTTTGCCCGTATGAATCTGCATGCTTATAATGTGAGTCATTCTCTTTTTATCAAATTTGATTTCAAAAGCATGTTTACTTTCAAAGTTATAATTACAGGGATTAAGTCTTTGTAATCACCAAATTACAGCCGGTATGTGGGGTTTTGTATACATTACTTGATAATCTTCACCATTGGGGAAGCCAATGGGTGATATGACCATAGTCACAGACACCTTTGGACAATGAGAGGGCCAATGGGTCGAGTGACAAAATACCGTGGGTAGTTGGTTTGATATCAGAAACATTGTAATCGCTCTTAATACTGTAATTTATAACACTGTTTTCTAGTTATACTTTGCAGTGATTAAGTCTTTGCCAATCTTAAAGAAGCAAATGTAAAAACTCTTAATGCTGTGAATTATAACAAATATGTTTTATAAAATGAATGAACTCACCAGTATTTCCTGCTGACAAAACCTTTTTTAAAACGCGTTTCAGGTAATTACAGTAGATTGGAATAAGAGATGGACACGACACTGAAAGGCTTCAAGAAGTGACTTATTTTATTAATTAAATCAAATTAAGAAATATTGTTTTATGTAATTGGGTTTATCCCTTATTAAAGCTACCTTTGTAAAACATGGGTTTATCCCATCTATTTAATAAATAAAATCCGGTGTTTTCTAAACTCTGATATTTTTCCTAACTCACGGTCCTGATGAAATTTCCGCTGCAATATTTTTCAAAATAATCACCGGTACCACTGGGCTGTTCGCGGCTCCCGATTCCGTCCAGGGTGGGTCGGGGGTCGTGACAGAAGGTGGTATCAGAGCCACTGATTTAAGCCTTTAGGTGTTGTGATAATAATACCTAAGTTTATATAAAAGAGTTAGGAGTTTGTTATTAACTGGTAGCACATATGATAGCATTTAGACTTGAACTTAAGAAAAGATGCCTTAGTATCAGCTTCGAGAAAAGCTAAGTACTTGTGTAAATAAAGTATATAGGTTTTGGTATGCCTTGAGAATAATAACTAGAACATTGTAAGTATGGTAAATAAGCGATAACACTTGGCCACTGTTATTTCTTATTTTTTACTACTTTGTTCTAGAATATGATCTGTCATGTGAAGACTAATTTGCTTAGTCCTTGTTGAAAGTCATAATGCGCTTTCCAAATAATGATTTAAGAAAAATACTATTTATGGGAAAATCT
>JARYGA010042306.1:0-17421 GCA_030545235.1 Helianthus tuberosus
GAGAAGTGTGTTGTGCTAGAACAAAAGCTGGAATTGCAAAGAATTGAGACTGAAAGAGTAAACCATTTGTTGAAAAGTTACTCATGTACTTCTTATGTCATTGACAGGATTTATCCAACTGTTGAAGGCATGAAGGCATTTGAAGAGGATGAAGTAACTTAAGAAAAGAATGCTAAAAAAGGTTCTGAAGAAAAGACCCCGGAAAAGAAGAAAGAAAAGAAGAAGGATACTAAAGAAAAGACATCTGGTAAGAAACAAGGTGTCAGTTACAACAAGTGTCCACCCCCACTTGAAATGGATATTCTCCGAGAAATCCAAATTTAGAAAGAGTCGAAAAAGCAACAAATTTACAGTGGGAGTCGGAGTCTTCAGTCAATTTGCCGGAAAATATTGATGTGACATTTACATCGTCTGACACTGATCATGAGTCCGAATTAATAAAGAAAGTGGTCGATCAGGTGTTGGATAAAGATGAAACTGAGGAGTCAAAGTTGGAGTCAAACTCAGAGTCAAAGTCGGAGTCAGGATCAAAGTCTGGGTCTGAAAGTTCAAGTTCGATAGTCAACAGTTCAAAATCTTCAGTTAAAAGGGTTTACAACAAAGAATTCCTGTTATCAAAATCTAATTTGAGTGACGAAACATTCAAAGTTGCATATACTTTGAATGATTCCGACAAATTATATTCTGATGAGGAATTTCCAATAAGAGGTGTTAAACCAGAGATGATAAAAAAGGTTTTCAAACTAACAGAAATTAATATTTCTGAAATAAATATGTAAATCTTAATGATAAACCTAAAAAATACACCTCAAGAGTACAACAAAGATTAAACAAGAAAAAAAGTTACAGTTCTGGTTCTAGTTTTCAAAAGAAATCAAACCAAAACCGTAATTTCAAAAAGAAAGGTCTTGGATTATTCCAACAGAAAAATGAAAAATATGTTCGTGATTTTAAAGCAAAGATGACATTTGTTTCAGGTACATCAGCAGATGAGGAACAAAAGAAAGAATTCTGGAGGCAGTCAAACAGTGAGTTCCTTGCAAAGAAGCAAGATGACATGAAGAAGATGACTGAGCAGAAGAAAGATACGAGAACCTGTTTCCAATGCAACAAAGTTGGACATATTGTCAGGGAGTGTTCAAAGGCAATAAAATCAAAACAGGGAGTATCACGTAAACTAAAAGAAAAAGTGGTTGAGTTTGAACCACCAATTGACAGAACTAAATTGTTTAAAAATTCAAAATTTGAAATTGTTGAAAGTTCAAACAGGTTTTATAAGAAAAGGGGAAATCTTGACAACCAAAAATGGGTGGTTAAGAAGCCTGGAAGTAGTTCTAGCGATGATTCTGATAGGTCAAAATCAGAGGAGCTATCTTCTGGTGATGAATATGATTCCACAAAATCAGAGGAGCCACAGGTTGTTTTAAAAAATGAAGGATCAGTTTCGACTGTGGATGATGAGAATTTTCCACCACTTCGGGCTGAAAATTTTAAAAAGAAAATTGGTAAAGTTGAGATATCAAACCAATTTTATGATGATGAAAAGGTTTTTGATGTTGAAAAGGCCTTTAACCCCACTATAAAACATATTTTTGGAAAAATGATTGATCGAAAAGTCAAAGGGGTTAAAGAGTTTTACGAGAAGAAGATGCAGAAAGATAAAGTTGAACCATCCCTGGTTTGTGACTGGGATGGTACATATTACAAACAGTAAGTCTCTGGACTTGCCGGAGCTCCCAGGTTGGTAAGAGTGGAGCATGAATCGGCATCTATCTTTCTTGGTTGGTAATTTTACAAGTGGTAAAGATGGTAAAGTACTGGTGATATCATTTAAATTGTTAGTTTTCTACAAATGGTATGATTGGTAAGAAAACCTACAAGTGGTTGAAGAAGTTTTACACTTACAAGTGGTAAATTCAAGGACATTAAGTTGTACTTGTTTTTCCTACAAGTGGTTAATCAAGGTCATTAGGTTGAACTTGATTGGACCATACATTTATGTGGTATTTGAAGGACAGTGTGATGAACCAAACCCCAATTTTACAAGTGGTAAAATCAAACTTATTTTCCGGAAAAACCATTTGATTAAAACAAACTTAAGTGTTTTGAAATCACAATGGGAAAATAGTTTGTTGTGAGGGGGAGTTCTGATTGTTTATGCCAAGTGGATGGCGAATTGAAGCAATTCGATATCAGTTGTCACTTTATTGTATAGTTTTTTTTCAAATTTCCTAAAATGTGTTTGCATTTTAGGGGGAGTAAGAAATTTTAGAAAATCCAAAAACATTTGAAAATTTGAAAAAGCCAAAAACATGATAAAATTTGGAAAATGAGTTTTGTGTCAAAGAAGAGGAAATGATAGTACATCAGTGGACTATCACAGCATGCTAAAGAATTGGAAAGTGAAAAAGTGATAAACGGTCTCACTGATGATGTGCCAGTAGGTTTTTACACATTTAGTAGATTGTGACGAGATATAAACCTAAAATTTAAACTTGCTTATATCGTGGGGAAACATCTCTCGGATATATGGGTAACCCCCGAAATCTTGTTTGAAAGATTCCTCTTTCTGAGATACTAAGTCTTTATGCTCAGTGATATCTGGGGTATTATTCCGGGACTTCTGCTGAATGAAAATTCTGACCTAGTCCTCGAATAATACTTTCTGTATGCTTGAAAAATAAAGTTGCCCTCAGCAAATTGATGAAACAATAAAATTGATAGTCATTTCTGTTGTAACAAAAGATCCTCTAAAGGGGACACACCCAAAAGTTGAGTCATGATCTCTCTGCTGAATGGTAGTTCTGACCTGAGCTCTCATGATTCTTCATAATTTATAACCCCTTACAGATATCATCTGTGGTATACTCACATGTAAGACTGAATATTGGGATCTGGATACGGGAGTATATTCTGAGGTAGGACACGCGATTGAGTTTAAGTTCTTAAGACATTAATCTCGTATCTCGAAACAGTTGAACTTTGTGTGAAAATTTAAGTGGATCAGTATACTGACAATCTAAGTGAATCGTTTAGAACTTAAAATGTATCAAGCTTAACGGTGTTGGTGATTTGTCTCGAAAACTGATATGATCCTCTTACACAAACTCACAAAAATATTGTATGTGAATATTTCTTCTCTGCATTTCATTACTTTGAAAAATCCAAAAAGATTTTTAGTGTGTTTTAGCATAAATTTTGAAAAATTCAAAAAGATTTTCGACAACTGGTGTTGGAGAGCTAATTTTCAAAATTCCGAGTGCTAGACATGATGAACAGATGGTTTGGGAGAGTGTGTTGTTTTGAAAATAAAAATGATATATCTTCAAGTGGTTCATCAATGATTTACTTTGAAAAATCATTCTTTAATTGTATAACTCCTGCAAGTGATTCATTAGATGGTGAGATTGTTTTACTATTTTTGGGTAGAGAATGTGCAGGATAAAAGCTAGTTGATCTTGGATAGTTGAAAGAGAGCCAGGTTCCGATACCTGAAGACTTTGTGATTTCAACATGCCAGACTGCGATCCCAGCATATCGAAAGGGGGAGTCTGAAGACATCCGAGTAGAGATTATTCGTGGGGAGTTTGTTGATGCTGAAGAGAAGAAGGAGATAAAGTTTGAGGATGCTTACAGCGTCAAATATTTCAAAGAGTTTGAAAGGACTGATAAAGACTGAAGATGCAAAGACTCGACACTTAAGACTCGTCAACATCTTAAGGGGAGTCTGTTGGTGCATTCATATGCCGTCTTCGTCTTATATCGAGTCTCAGTTTCATTGCGGATCTAAACGAGCATGATGTCATCATTCTTGATGATGACATCATATATGTGACATCTGTTGATACACTTTGTATGGACGCGACTCGGCTCGGTTCGACTCGGCCTTGAAGAATTTAAGACACGAAGATCGAGACAAAGCTACAGCCAAGGGGGAGTTTGTTGGTGCACTAGTGTCTGTACTTTGTCTGTATTTCGTCATGATACAAAACGATGTCTTTAATGTAAGGTTGATGTAAGTTTGACCAAGTCAACCATCCTCCTGGTTTGACTTGACCAAACAGTTAGAAAAATGTTGTAAGTTGGTTGTGTCGAAGGATGTGTAATCGAAGGATTGTTTTATATCCTTCGATGATGAGCTCGAAGGATAGACCTCGAAGGATAGACCACTAAGGATATCATCCTTCGTGGTGTATGTGATCTTTCGATGGGCTTTCTGGTCGACAGATGATCTTTCGATCAATCTGTCTGATCCTTCGACCAGACCTGCTGTGTCGGGTATAAATACCCGTGTGTTGTGTTCACTTCACCATGAGACACTAGACAGAGACAGAGAGAGACAGGAGCACACACACACACTTTGAGAGTTTATAGAATACTTCTGTAAACATTGAGCTTGTAACCGGACCCTTCATTCGTATTAATACAAGTGGTGTTAATCGGTGAATCTTGCGTGTTTGTGTTTGTGCTTGTTCTCGTATAAAGTCTCGGTTGCATGCTAGCTTGGATTCCGCACTCGCTAGTGTGTTTGATATAACAAGGATAAGGTTTTATCTCATCCTCGAGAGGGACCTACAAGTGGTATCAGAGCCGTGGCTCTTTTCCTTGTTAAAAACCGAGTTTTTACATGTTTTTGGAGTGTTTTTGGACAAAAACTCACTGGTTTAGCACCCGTTTTTACTGATTTTCTCGCATTTCCAGACGTTAAAACGTGTTCTAAACTTACCGGGTGTGTTTTTGGTTGGGTTGGGTAACTTAAAAATCTGTTTCTAAGAATTTTGGTGATTTCCGGCCAAAATTCCGGCTTATCCGGTGACCGGTTTCTGGATAAGATCTTTCTGTTTTTGGGCATTATTTTATTGTTTCAAATCTGGGTTGGCAGAAAGTATGGTCTGAACATACCTTCTGCCGAAAGTTTTCACCAACTTGTCACCTTTTTCACCAACCCGTCACTCTTTGTCAACTGTGTCAGACAAGATCGAAAGATATCCTTCGAAGTCGAAAGTTCATCTTTCGATCAAGGGAGGTTCGATAGATAATCATCCTTCGAACCAAGGAATCTTTTCGAAACATACATCTTTCGATCTACAGGTCTTATTCGAAAGACAAGGATCCTTCGATTGGAGAGTCTTTCGAAGTCATTGTTCGAAAGACAAGGATCTTTCGATTGGAGAGTCTTTCGAAGTCATTGCTCGAAACTCAACAGTGATCTTTCGAACATTGTTGATCCTTCGAACAAGGTTTGATCCTTCGATCCCAGTCTGTTTAAGTTTAACAAGTTTGTGTTTTACAGGTCTTTCGATCAAAGATCCTTCGGCTGTTTGTTTTCCTTCGAAATTTTATCATAGTTTGTGAAATTTTTTTTAAAAATGGGAACAAACGGTCAGTGGGATCCAACCGCATGGACTCAAATAACTTCGACTCCACAATCATCAGCTATGCAACCTACGCAATCTACGTCAGATTTCAACAAAACTGCATGGATGCAAGCTATTGCCCCACCTCAAGCTGCAATGATCACTGCAAATCAATGGGCATTGGTCACAAATCAAAACAGCAGCATTCAATCTATGATGCAGAACGACAGTGAAACTGGTACAAGCACAAAACCGCCAAAGCTAAATCACATCAATGATTGGGGATGGTGGAAAGAAAGGCTGAGAACTTATGTTCAGGGGCAAGGTCAAGATCTATGGATGTGCTTCTTCACCGCATTTGAACATGATTTGGAGGTTGCAGGATCCAATCCAGAAACTTACAGCACTTTGTCTGAAGATGATAAGAAGAAATTTGAGTTAGAAAAGAAAGCATTCATGATTCTCACGCAAGCTCTTCACAGAGACATATACCACCAGTTTGTTTACTGCACGACTACTAAAAGCTTGTGGGATATGCTCGCGTTACGATGTGAAGGAAATGCTCAATCTAGAAAGATCAAGCAAGAATTACTGAAGAAAGAGTTTGAAGGATTCACGTGTATGGAGAATGAGACTTTGGCAGATTTATCTACAAGGTTCCATCACTTGTTGAGCGAGATGTTTGCCTTTAAAGTCACTGCCACTCCACAAGAAATGGTGAAGAGATTCGCTGATAGCTTACCAGCAAAGTGGAGCAGTTATCTTGAAATTCTCAAAGAAAACGGTGTTCTAGACACAATCACCGTTTATGAGTTAATTCAAAGATTGGAGAACAAGGATGTGGAAGAAAAGCTTAAGGCGAAAAGAACATTGACTCCTCAAAATCCTGAGATGTACTTTGGGATTGCAGGAGGTATCAGTGGAGAAAAACCAGTCTCTCAACACGCAAAGCTTCAAACAGCCTTCATCTCAAACACCGGTCCTTCCACAACAAATCAGTTTGATCCTTCAGCATACACGATGATGTATTCAAGACCAGATTCTTCTTCTTCTTCAGCTCAGCAGCAACAACCGCAACAGCAAGGGTTTTATGGAAACTCTTCAAACCTTCAAGCCACTTCCAATCCGAACACAGTCAGATTAGACACTTCCAATTTTTCCAAAGTCAGTGTCGAAATAGCCAAGGAGCATATGGAGATGTTGAACACCTTGGTTAGTGCTTATTCTGGATTGATCGCAGGTCAGATTGGGAATATCAATCTAACCAATGAAGATTATCAGCAAGTGGATAAAGAAGAGTTTGAAATGATGGATATCAAATGGGCTCTTGCTAGTGCAATTCGAAGAGCTAAGGAGTTTATGGAAAGGACGGGGAGAACCAACTTGGATAGCAAGAAAGACACCAAGTATGGGTTCGACAAGCAAGCTGTAACGTGCTTTAACTGTGGTGAACGGGGCCATTTCAAAAGGGAATGCACAAGACCAGCTCAGCATGGAAACCAGAATCCCTTCAGAAACCAAGGCAACCAGCAGAACCAGAACAGGAACAATGAGCGTATGTTGATACCTGTCAACAACCGAACTCAAGCAGGATCATCAAATGCCAATCGGGGGCTGGTGGTTCAAATAGATGAGGGTTGTGATTGGTCGCTTCAGCTTGGAGAAGGAGGAAATGGTGGAACAGCATGTTTTGCTGAAGTCGTAAAGGATTTAAAGCACGCCAGTGGTGGAGAATCTTCCACCAATGGTGTTGCATCTTCTGGAGATGAAGACAGTTCTGGTTATAGTGGAAGCTCAGATGAAGAATCCTCCACTTCAGGAAATGATCATGTGGATGAGACATCAAGTGCGTCAGTCGATGCAGATATTGATGAGCTTTTGGAAGAAGCTGCAGCAGGAACTGAAAGAAGATCTAATTTGATGGATCAAGCTGCTTACTGTTCGTCTTCTCTCCATTCAGCCTTTATGGCTAATGTCGACAGTTCATCAGGTCAGGTATGTGTCGATGAACCCACTGTAGTTAGCTGTGAAAATTGTGATAGTTTAAACGTTAAATATGCTGAACAGGAAAGTCAGTTTGAGATCATATCCAAACACAATCAAGAATTGATTGTAGATCTTTCTAAAGCAGCTGAAGCTAACTCGTTTTTAACCAGAAATGAAAAAGAATTTAAAGCAACAATTGCGTCATTAAGACATGATGTTTCAGAATTACAAAAGGCTGTTTTGCGAAAACAACATGCTAACAATAATCTTATTGACACAATTGAAAAGCAAATGGTAGAGTTGGCAACCGCTCGATGTGAATGTGAAACAATCAAGCAGAAATTGGAAAGTTATTCCAATTCCCGCTATGTATTGGATCACATTATTGATGTTCAAAAGAAAAAGGGGGATAAGAAGTGTATTGGATTCAAATCATGTCCTCCCCCAATGAATCACAATTACTCCAAATTGCCTGATGACGAGGATATGCCCCGTTTTGAACCTACTGTGCCACTCAATCTAGACGATTTTGCAGCAGGCCTCGGGTTCACAACTGGTACATCATCCTCGGGTCAATCTGAAACTGAATCTGAATCTGAGAATGTGACAGATTCATCATGTGTTAAGGAACAGAGTCCTCCAATTGTTGAGGATGCTGATTCTTCGGATGATGAATCTGAAGTAATTGTGAAACAACAGTCTAACTCGGTTACAACAGATATTCCAATCGAGAATCACATCCTGTGTGATCCACCAGTGAAACCGAGTAAGTCTGAAATGTCAAAACCAATGGAGTCCCTTGTATCTAGCAGTGAAGAGAATAACTTGTTGTACACGCTCAAAGGAGATAGCAAAATCTACTCTAACAAAGATTTTCCAATTAAAAATGTAAATCAAGATTTAATTGAGCAAATTTTTGAAGGATGTACTGATAAGTTTTTGGGGAACAAAAGTGGCAAAATTATCGTCACTCAATGTGATCCAATTCCGTGTGAACAAATTCGAAAACAATACGGAAACCAAAAACTACCCATTGAGCGAAAACAACAAGTCAACTCAGGAAAAGGTAAAGTACAGGGAAAGAAGGCTCAACAACAAAAGGTGCAGAACAAATGAACTCCTGTTAAGAAACGAGACCCGAAAATGAACTTTGTTGGGTCCACGGGTTCCGATAAAATTGAAACATTTCAAGAAAAATCTAACGTTGATTTTGTAAAACAAGTTAGAATTTTAAAACGAAATGATCAGAATAATTACACCCAACACACCAACGGATGTGATTTAGGTCCAAGCACATCTAGATCACAAAGTTCATTGTCTGGTTCTCCGTCTGATCATCAACATGTTTCTCCGAGGTTTGTAGAGCGGAGAATGTGTTTTGAGTGTGGCACAATTGGGCATATTGTGAGATACTGCCCATACCTGCAAAAGTTGAAGGCAAAAACAAGTGCTCCCCAAGAAACCAATTACCAAAAAAGATCACCTTCCCTGAAACAAGACCCACGTGTCTTGAAAGAAAGGGAAAAGAGGTTAAAACAAAATAATCAAAAGGTGATTGAAAGGGCCTTAAAATCAGAGGTCAAAGAAGAAAAACCTGTTCAAGCAAAACCTAAAACTGTAAAACCAGTAAATGCTAAAACAATTAATACAAATACTGGTAAAGGTGAAACAGCTTGGAAACAAAAACAGGTAATTCAGTCAGGGGGAGCACCACAGGTTCTTTTTCCTAATCATCAAGTGATTGAAATCACCTTTCTTGATGATCAAGGACAACCCAAGTCCACAAAGGCTTGGGTCCCTCTCTCCAACTAATTTTTGAGTGAGTGTGTAGGATATTCCAGGAGGAACTTTCGATAGTCGTAAGATTGTTGATAGTGGAGCATCCTTGCACAAAATAGGCAACAGAAGAAATTGCTGCCTTTGATGGAGAGAAAATGTAAAGGGAAACAGAAATGTCTGTTGAAAGAGATTGAAAAGCTTCGTCAAAATGAAAATCATTTCAAAATATGAATGTTCAAGGCTTTGATCGGGTCCCCGGGATAGATTCAAATCAAAATGTACGCACCTGCAGCACGTCTGAAGTTCAACAATCTACAAGATGAACGTGCAGTGTACATTTCTTCGTGGTGTGATTGAAGAAAATGTGTTTGTTGAACAAACCATCCAGGTGTGCGGATGCCTTGGTATGGGTTGAACAACCGCACACTACTTCTGAAAGAGAAAGACAAAGACCTTCGCTGGTGCAATGTGGAAGACCAGCCGGACCCGGAGGTTTATGATCTTGTTGCTGTGAAGGGATTTCAGTAGCTACAAATCGACCTTGAAATCCACACCGGGTGGATATTCAGTTTGGGAGAGTACTCAGATTCCTTGCAATGCACGATGCAGTTGCAGGATACGGTTTTAAATTTCTAATCTCTCCTATACTTGTCGATATTTAAGCTGCTTTGTAAATTATTATCTCGTTCAGCACTCTTTGGCCAGACAATGTTGTCATGGTCCGCACCGCTTACCGACATGTCAACTGATTTTTCCGAAATTCGTTCAAAATTAATTTTGGTAAACGGCATTGAGGTAAAACATGAGTTAACCAACATCGAAAAATCATTTTTGTAAATACCTTTGTGTTTTAAATTTATTTCAGTTTGTTGATTTTAGGGGGAGTAAATCCAAAAATTTGAAAATCCAAAAACATCGAAAAATTTCAAAAACACAAAAACAATAGAAAAGCAAAAATGAGTTTCCTGGCGAGCAAAAGAGAATATGATAGTACATCAGTGGTCTGTCCAAACCTCTTTAAACCTTAAATGAAAAACGATAAGCAGCTCTATATAAGATGTATCGGTAGGCTCACAATCATTTTAAAGTGTGCAGGGTGATATAAACTTAAATCGACTGAAGACCAGGTGGGAACCATTCATTGGCATATGGTCTTAGTACCGAAATTTCGTTTGAGAGATTGCCGAGGTTCTGAGATATTCGGTCTTTATGCTGCTTATCATCTGGGTATCATGGTTGTATCTTTTACCGAAAAATAACGGGGACGCAAGTCTAGATCTTCCATGATACTATACATACGTGTACATACTGCATACGACCTCAATAAGTGATCAACAATCACATGTCCAAACAAATAAGTGATTAAATATCACATTCATCCGGGTGTCAAGTTCGTCTCTCTGCTGTACGAAAGTACTGACCTGTTCACGGACTTGCTCCTGTGCCCTCATGCATCGAAAATCAAGTTCCTCATCAATAAGTGATTATATCACATAGGGCTTGTTTTCAAATCAAATAAGTGAGAATCTCACATCATATACGGTCAAACAGATGATAATCGGTATACTCACCGGTAAGATGAATCCTCGTGCATACCTTGATACGGGAATGTGTCGTGATGTGGATGAACACCGGTCGGTAAGTATAAATTATACCTTAACGTATCCCCTCGCCATGATTACATCTGATAAGTTGAGCTTATGTGGACAACAATACCGATAATTGTTATAGGATGCTTATCTT
This sequence comes from Helianthus tuberosus, assembly GCA_030545235.1. Lineage (NCBI taxonomy): Eukaryota > Viridiplantae > Streptophyta > Magnoliopsida > Asterales > Asteraceae > Helianthus > Helianthus tuberosus. The sequence continues at coordinate 10,866 of JARYGA010042306.1, forward strand.
AATGTTAACTAAATGAACAACAAGAGTGTTTTGGCATGACCGTACACTGATATGATTCTCTTACCCTCGAAACTCGCAAAAAGAATGTCTGTAAATATTTATTTAATGTTTCCTGTTTATGCATCTTTGTATATATTTATTTATTGCTTTCCATCTTTACATTTGAAAAATGAAAATTTCAAAAAGATTTTAGGTGTGTTTTAATTTAAACTTTATAAAATCCAAAAAGATTTTGCTTCTAGTTTATTTTTGATTGATCGATGTTGGAACTCGAGTCTATCCTACCCAAAATCCTGATTACAAGCCGGAAAACAATTGCATCTTCATAAACAGTCGAAGTTAACGAGTTTTGAAAGTTAAAGGATTAAAATGAATATTTTTCTAAACTTTCAAACTGCTGTCGGTTGGTGTTCGTTTGAGAATTGATCTCATATGTGTCGTTAGTTTAAATGTTAACTACATTCCAAGCGGGTGTTCTCATTATGCGTTTAGCTTTCTTGCATGTGCAGATGCTAAAGGCGAGGAGAACATGTTCGATGAAAAGCTTTGGAATGAAGACACGAAGTGGAGGCACTCAAAGGATAAAATGATCGAGTTGCCGCTGTCCCTTCAACAACACCACAAGGATCTGAAGAATTGACAAGTCAAAAGATTCATGAGAATGACTCAATGGAGAGTTCAATCTAAGGGGGAGTTTGTCAACACACTTTCTACATGAAACGGGGAGTTTGTTGATACACTTTCTGCTTACGACGCGTGAAAACTTTGAAGATCCTCCGACATGAAAGACATAGAAGACGAACCATCACGAGTAGCGTCCAAGGGGGAGTTTGTTGATACACTTTGTATGGACGCGACTCGGATCGGTTCGACTCGGCCTTGAAGAATTTAAGACACGAAGATCGAGACAAAGCTACAGCCAAGGGGGAGTTTGTTGGTGCACTAGTGTCTGTACTTTGTCTGTATTTCGTCATGATACAAAACGATGTCTTTAATGTAAGGTTGATGTAAGTTTGACCAAGTCAACCATCCTCCTGGTTTGACTTGACCAAACAGTTAGAAAAATGTTGTAAGTTGGTTGTGTCGAAGGATGTGTAATCGAAGGATTGTTTTATATCCTTCGATGATGAGCTCGAAGGATAGACCTCGAAGGATAGACCACGAAGGATATCATCCTTCGTGGTGTATGTGATCTTTCGATGGGCTTTCTAGTCGACAGATGATCTTTCGATCAATCTGTCTGATCCTTCGACCAGACCTGCTGTGTCGGGTATAAATACCCGTGTGTTGTGTTCACTTCACCATGAGACACTAGACAGAGACAGAGAGAGACAGGAGCACACACACACACTTTGAGAGTTTATAGAATACTTCTGTAAACATTGAGCTTGTAACCGGACCCTTCATTCGTATTAATACAAGTGGTGTTAATCGGTGAATCTTGCGTGTTTGTGTTTGTGCTTGTTCTCGTATAAAGTCTCGGTTGCATGCTAGCTTGGATTCCGCACTCGCTAGTGTGTTTGATATAACAAGGATAAGGTTTTATCTCATCCTCGAGAGGGACCTACAACATCATCTTATGACATCATGATATCAACTTCACAAGAGACAAAACAGTTAATGAATTCAGGAGGGTTTCGCTTGAATCAGATTATTATATTGTGTATGTTTTGCTTGAAAGGTTTAGTGGGTTTCGCTTGTATGTGTCTTCAAGCGAATCCAGGATATCTATAAATAGGGATCATGTCTATTCATTTGTAACAGATTTCTCAGAATGATACCGAGGTGCTGCCGATATTCCTTGTGATTGTATACGTTGTTAAATCAATATATAAGAGGATTATAGTGTGAATCAAGCTGTTTTCACGTCCGTTTCTTTGTTTCCGCCTCTGAAACGGATTTGAGCTCTTCCGAACGACTCATTCAGGTCGCGATTCGATCCTACAAGAGTTTGTACCATTTTATAGTTGTAAAAAAAGGGGAAGGGGGCCCACAGACCAATGGTTAAGAAATCACCTTGTTTCCTCTTTTGAAAACTTATTTCCCAATTTTCAAAAAGGGGGCCGACCAGACGCTTTTATTAAATATTATACCATCTATAACAAACACAATTTTTTTTGTCCTAAAAATCCAACGAATTTAACCGTGCAAACGGCTTGTCCAGATGAGCTATAGATAATTCTCAAAACACGAAAAAAATGAAATTTTTCCAACGCTTGCCTTGAAAAATTCCACCACTAACTTGCCGATGACGAGACGTCGGAGAAGCCCTCATTCTTAATTTTCCGATAACTAATTTTTCCACCATGCGTTTACATTCATTCTTATAAATATGTAGAGTTTGTAGATTTAGTTTGTAGATTTTGGTATGTAGAGTTTGTACCATTTTATAGTTGTGAAAAGGGGAAGGGGGATCACAGACCAATGGTTAACGAATCACCTTGATTCCTCTTTTGAAAACCTATTTTCCTCTTTTGAAAAAGGGGGCCGACCAGATGCTTTTCTTAAATATTATACCACCTTCAACAATCACAATTTTTTTTTTCCTAAAAATCCAACGAATTCAACTGTGCAAACGGCTTGTCCAGATGAGCTATAGATAATTCTCTAAACACGAAAACCGTGAAAACTTTTCCAACGCTTGAATTGAAAAATTCCACCACTAACTTTCCGATTACGAGACGTCGGAGAAGCCCTCATTCTTAACTTTCCGATGACTAATTTTTCCACCAATGCGTTTACATTTATTGTTATAAATATGTAGAGTTTGTAAATTTAGTTTGTAGATTTTGGTATGTAGAGTTTATACCATTTTATAGTCGTAAAAAGGGGAAGGGGGCCCACAGACCAATGGTTAAGGAATCACCTTGTTTCTTCTTTTGAAAACATATTTCCCTCTTTTGAAAAAGGGGGCCGACCAGATTCTTTTCTTAAATATTTTACCATCTCCAACAATCACAATTTTTTTTTCCTAAAAATCCTACGAATTCAACCGTGCAAACGGCTTGTCCAGATGAGATATAGATAATTCTCTAAACACGAAAACTGTGAAATTTTTCCTACCCTTGCCTTGAAAAATTCCACCACTAACTTTCCGATAACGAGACGTTGGAGAAGCCCTCATTCTTAACTTTCCGATGACTAAATTTTCCACCAATGCGTTTACATTCATTCTTATAAATATGTAGAGATTGAATATTTAGTTTGTAGATTTTGGTATGTAGAGTTTGTACCATTTTATAGTTGTAAAAAGGGGAAGGGGGCCCACAGACCAATGGTTAAGGAATCACCTTGTTTCCAATTTTAAAAACCTATTTACCTCTTTTGAAAAAGGGGGCCAACCAGATGCTTTTCTTAAATATTATACCATCTCCAACAATCGTAATTTTTTTTGTTCTAAAAATCCAACGAATTCAACCGTGCAAACGGCTTGTACAGATGAGCTATAGATAATTCTCTAAACATGAAAACAGTAAAAATTTTCCTACACTTGCCTTGAAAAATTCCACCACTAACTTTCCGATGACGAGACGTCCGAGAAGCCCTCATTCTTAACTTTCCGATGACTAAATTTTCCACCAATACGTTTACATTAATTCTTATAAATATGTAGAGTTTGTATATTTAGTTTGTAGATTTTGGTTTGTAGAGTTTGTACCATTTTATTGTTGTAAAAAGGGGAAGAGGGCCCATAGACCATTGGTTAAGGAATCACCTTGTTTCCTCTTTTGAAAATCTATTTCCCTCTTTTGAAAAAGGGGCCCAACCAGATACTTTTCTTAAATATTATACCATCTCCAACAATCACTATTTTTTGTCCTAAAAATCCAATAAATTCAACTGTGCAAACGGCTTGTCCAGATAAGCTATAGATAATTCTCTAAACACAAAAATAGTGAAATTTTTCCAACGTTTGCTTTGAAAAATTCCACCACTAACTTTCCGATGACGAGACGTCGGAGAAGCCCTCATTCTTAACTTTCTGATGACTAATTTTTCCACCAATGCGTTTACAATCATTCTTATATATAAGTAGAGTTTGTATATTTAGTTTGTAGATTTTGGTATGTAGAGTTTGTACCATTTTATAGTTGTAAAATGGGAAAGGGGTCCCACAGACCAATGGTTAAAGAATCACCTTGTTTCCTCTTTTGAAAACCTATTTCCCTCTTTTGAAAAAGGGGGCCAACCAGATGTTTTTCTTAAATATTATACCATCTCCAACAATTACAATTTTTTTCCTAAAAATCCAACGAATTCAACTGTGCAAACGGCTTGTCCAGATGAGCTATAGATAACTCTCTAAACACGAAAACAGTGAAATTTTTCCTATGCTTGCCTTGAAAAATTCCACCACTAACTTTCCAATGACGAGACGTCGGAGAAGCTCTCATTCTTAACTTTCCGATGACTAATTTTTCCACCAATGCGTTTACATTCATTCTTATAAATATGTAGAGTTTGTAGATTTTGGTATGTAGAGTTTGTACCATTTTATAGTTGTAAAAAGGGGAAGGGGTCCCACAGACCAATGGTTAAGGAATCACCTTGTTTCCTCTTTTGAAAACCTATTTCCCACTTTTGAAAAAGGGGGCCGACCAGATGCTTTTCATAAATATTCTTCCATCTCCAACAATCACAATTTTTTTTGTCCAAAAAATCCTACGAATTCAACCGTGCAAACGGCTTTTCCAGATGAGATATAGATAATTCTCCAAACACGAAAACAGTGAAATTTTTCCTACGCTTGCCTTGAAAAATTCCACCACTAACTTTCCGATGAGGAGACGTCGGAGAAGCCCTCATTCTTAACTTTCCGATGACTAAATTTTCCACCAATGCATTTACATTCATTCTTATAAATATGTAGAGTTTGTATATTTAGTTTGTAGATTTTGGTATGTAGAGTTTGTACCATCTTATAGTTGTAAAAAGGGAAAAGGGGCCCACAGACCAATGATTAAGGAATCACCTTGTTTCCTCTTTTGAAAACCTATTTCCCTGTATTGAAAAGGGGGCCAACCAGATGCTTTTTTTAAATATTATACCATCTCCAACAATTACAATTCTTTTGTCCTAAATATCCAACGAATTCAACTGTGCAAACGGTTTGTCCATATGAGCTATAGATAATTCTCTAAACACGAAAACACTGAAATTTTTCCAACGCTTGCCTTGAAAAATTACACCACTAACTTTCCGATGACGAGACGTCGGAGAAACCCTCATTCTTAACTTTCCGATGACTAATTTTTCCACCAATGCGTTTATATTCATTCTTATAAATATGTAGAGTTTGTAGATTTAGCTTGTAGATTTTGGTATGTAGAGTTTGTACCATTTTATAGTTGAAAAAAAGGGGATGGGGGCCCAAACACCAATGGTTAAGGAATCAACTTGTTTCCTCTTTTGAAAACCTATTTCCCTCTTTTGAAAAAGAGGGCCGACCGGATGCTTTTCTTAAATATTTTACCATCTCCAACAATCACAATTTTTTTTGTCCTAAAAATCCAACGAATTCAACCATGCAAACTGCTTGTCCAGATGAGCTATAGATAATTCTCTAAACACGAGAACAATGAAATTTTTCCTACGCTTGCCTTGAAAAATTCCACCACTAACTTTCCGATGACAAGACGTCGGAGAAGCCCTCATTCTTAACTTTCCGATGACTAATTTTTCCACCAATGCGTTTTCATTCATTCTTATAAATATGTAGAGTTTGTAGATTTAGTTTGTAGATTTTGGTATGTAGAGTTTGTAGCATTTTACAGTTGTAAAAATGGGAAGGGGGCCCACAGACCAATGGTTAAGCAATCACCTTGTTTCCTCTTTTAAAAACATATTTTCCACTTTTGAAAAAGGGGGCCGACCAGATGCATTTCTTAAATATTATACCATCTCAAAAAATCACAATTTTTTTGTCCTAAAAATCCAACGAATTCAACCGTTCAAACGGCTTGCCAAATGACCTATAGATAATTCTCTAAACACGAAAACATTGAAATTTTTCCTACGCTTGCCTTGAAAAATTCCACCACTAACTTTCCGATAACGAGATGTCGGAGAAGCCCTCATTCTTAACATTCCGATGACTAATTTTTCCACCAATGCGTTTACATTCATTCTTATAAATATGTAGAATTTGTAGATTTAGTTTTTGGTATGTTGAGTTTGTACCATTTTATTGTTGTAAAAAGGGGAAGGGGGCCCACAGATAAATGGTAAAGGAATCACCTTGTTTTCTCTTTAGAAAACCTATTTCCCTCTTTTGAAAATGGAGGCCGACCAGATGCTTTTCTTAAATATTATACCATCTCCAACAATCACAATTTCTTTCCTACGCTTGCCGTGAAAAATTCTTCCACTAACTTTCCGATGACGAGACGTCGGAGAAGCTCTCATTCTTAACTTTCCGATGACTAAATTTTCCACCAATGCGTTTACATTCATTCTTATACATATGTAGAGTTTGTAGATTTAGTTTGTAGATTTTGGTATGTAGAGTTTGTATAATTTTATAGTTGTAAAAAGGGGAAGGGGGCCACAAACCAAT
>JARYGA010042307.1:0-42667 GCA_030545235.1 Helianthus tuberosus
AGCTCATATTCTGCTGATATTGGAGAAGAGCGGCGTCTAGCTTGGCTTGAGCATCCTCATTAGCTTTGTGGAGGGCGGCTTGGTGTTCCTGAGTCATTGCCTTGTATTTGTCTTCATAGTGCTGGGATTTGGCAGCTGCAATGGTTCCTTGATCAGCTATGGTGGCTTGAGCTTTCTCCAGCTGAATCTGCAACATCTTGTTAAGACCGCTAGCGTCTTCGTATAAATGCATGAGGCGATCCAGACCCTATCGATAAAGACACAGGTATTAATGTGAAAAATAAGCAGGATAAAGACTAACATACTTGTACAGGATATCAGAAGGAAAATTCTACCTGTTTGAGGAATGAGGTGGCTTCGTTAAACCCATGATTCTCAAGAGAGAATGTTTCAGAAACAGCTGGGGAGTCAGTCTCCTTTCTCTTCCGAGAGCTGGATGCCCTGATCCTGGATGCCGGAGGACCTTTGGGGGCTGAAACAGTCTTTGAGGAGGTAGGCTTTGGTGTAGCAGATGGCTTTGTCTTGGATTCTTGTTTGATGGGTTCAAGGCTGGAGTAGCAATCTAACTCTTCAAGTTCGAAACCTTCAAGGTTGACGACTGGTACTACATAAAGGAAGATATTCTTAAAACTCATCATATTTTTGAAAAATAATTAACATATGAAGATGTGCTTACCAGACATTTCTGAGCTTGATTTTTGATGAGGATCTGTGAGAGACAGGGAAAAAGTTCTTTCACTGGCAGGAAGACGGTAGATCTCCTTGATCTTGGATTCGGATTCTGCGCTAGGAGGCACTAAATCTTTGAAATTCGCTGCATAAAAACATCAGAATATAAGTCCGGGATACAGTTTGAAGATATGATTGGGGATATTCCTAAAACCCTAAATCCTACCCTTGGTTAACCATTTAACCGGTAGATCGAAACCCTTATCAATGGAGTCTCTTTTGAAGAAAAAGAATTTTCGTCGCCATCGATCCTCATTCTTGGTGGCTTTAAGGACCAAAGGGTTCTTGATGGAGAACAGAAGATAACGGTGATTGCCATGAGATCTCAACCGGTATGCTACGGGAAGGTCCTCAATAAGTAGGTTAGGAAAATGACGAGATTTGATTTGATCCAACACTATCAAGATTCGCCAGACCATTGGCATAACTTGGGCATAACTAAGGCCGGTGAGGTCGAAAAAGCTAGAGATAAAAGGTGGAAACGGGTACCGGAGTCCAAGAGAGAAAGGATAAGCGAAAAAACAAACCCACTCGTCGGATGATGCATCCGATCGGGCTTCCTTGTCAAAGGGGCGAAAGACCGTTCCGGTGGGAAAGGCACCGGAGTCTTTGAGAGCAGCAATATCAGCATTATTGAAACAGCAAATCTCCTTTGCTGGATCGGTGATAAAGTTTTGACTTATGAGGGTTGAGGCTGACCGGTCTGAGCGGGATTTCGTTCGTGGTGCCATTGAGCAAATTAAGAAAAATTAAAGAAAGGAGATTAGAAAAGAAGATACCTGATGCTTGCTCGCAGATAAGGATGACCGAGACAAGGAGTCCCTCGGTTAATATAGGATGAATGTAGGGGGGTAAAAAGTAAATAATGCCTTGGAAGTTGCACCGCTGTCATTTCAAGAGTCTAGTCGTATTAATTACCTTAAGTTATGTGGTAAAGTTTTGAAATATATCCGTTGGATTGGTATCCCAACTGATATATTTGGGGACAATTGTTAGGGGTCATTTTCTTAACATACGTATCCTGACCAATATCCTGCCTTTCTTTGTTTATTTGTGATCAGAATGCTGGAGGAGGATATTGCTAACACCTTGGGCGATATCCTGAGGCTTATTGAATTAACCACGTGCAGATTAAGGGCTGAGGCTTGCTAACGGTCAAGAGGACTTCTTCTCCTCAAGACTCAGACGAATTTGTTGAGAAAGAGACGTTGAGCCCGAAAGACCAGGTCTACAACGTTCCAAGAAGGAATATTCGGTGGATCCCGCAAGTTTAGGGTAGTTAGTTATTTTATTTTTACTATAAATAGATGAGGTCGGATCAGCTTAGAACACAAAAATTCACACTTACACTCTCGATCACTTTCACTCTTTAGCTAATTGCAAACACCACACTTGTATTTCATTTTCATTGTAACACTTAGTCGATCCGTACCGCATCCCGCACTGTATCCTGATTTTTGAAGCAATTGAAGAACAAGGCAGCTGCGATTGTCAGCTCCCGAGGTTTTATGCCGGCGATCTAGATTGATCAAGGGCTTTCCTCGTACATCTCGTGTCGTTTACTTTATTTTCGCTCATTGTTTGATCATAGATACAGCTCAATATCCTGAGCCGTATCCTGAATACTGTTTTCCCAAATAACTTAACAAGTATATTTTCAACACACTTTCTAGCACACTACCTCACTTAACTAATTTGATCACTTAATTACTTCGGTAATTTTTGACCAAAACAGGTAGGATCATGAATATCCCCATGTACTTCTAGACTTCTATCTTGTGCTAATATCTTCTTATTTGATCTTTTTGCAGTGAATTTTAAGGAAGTAGCTCCCCCTATTGCGGAATCAGAAAAAAGAATCGAAGCAGTTTACTAATTGCCTGCAAGTGACAGGAGTTTTACCACACATATCCCGAGTTCCAGCCAATATTCATTATCCGAAATGTCTGGTAAGAGTTACTTTTGAAATGACTGATTAGTGTAATATAACATAATGAAGAGTAATAAGGATGTAGGACTTTTCCATTTATGCAGCACCAGCCAAGATCCCTGAAGTCTTCGACCTTGATGAGCTGGACAGTTATTCTGATCAGGTCCAGATCAAGAAGGAACCTAGTCCCAAGGCCACGGCCTTATCCAAGCCCAGCAGCTCCAAGGCCATCATCATTCCCAAACCTTCGCCAGCCACCAAGCCCCGGAGTTCAATTTCTCGCAAAAGGAAAGAGCCTGATTCTCCTGTTATCTCTGATACATTCCCCTATGAGAATCATGGGTTCATTGAGGCAAGCAGATTCATGACTTCTTTTCTCAACCAGGTTAATATCCTTGAGCCATATCCTGCACCTTATGCCGCTTATAAGTGTTTATTAAAACCAATACCTGTCCTCTTATTTTGCAGGGTCTTGAACGTCTGGTTCATTTATATCAAGAATCCTGTGGGCTCAACAACACGCTTGAATCCAAGTTGAAGAAAGCCGAGGTTACCATCTCCGATCAGGGTATGATTGCAGCCGCCAAATCTCGGCAATACGAGGACAAGTTCAAGGCTATGACCCAAGAACACCAGGCCGCCCTCAACAAAGCTGCTCTCCAGGCCCAAGCCGATCTTGATGCTGCCCATGCTCAACACGAACGGGATATGATTAGCTACCGGGAAAGCCTTAAACGTTCCGTCGTCACTTCCCTTCTCCAGGCCAGGCTAAAGATGGCCCACGAAGCCAAAGCACTGGGCTTCGAATGCCCTTCTTGGGACATCAATGCCTGGGACACAAAGCTAAGGAGTCTCGGCGGCATTTCTGTTAAACCTGCAGCTGAAGGATCTTCAAAGGTAGTCGAAAAACCAACCGGTGCTGATAGGGATGCTCAGGTTGATCCCGAGACGGATGCTGTTGAGAATGCCACGAACGAAGAAGGCGCTGCCTCCTAAAACTTATTTCCCTTAAATTTGAGAGTTACGCTTGTTAGAACAATTTTATTTTCTTTGTCCTTTGAACCATTTTATTTCCTGAATCAAAACAATTTGATAACCAAGGGTGGATGGGTCCTAGATTTTAGGACGAAGCCTTCGGTTATCGGCTGGCATCGTTTACTTTAAATAATACCACCTTTTGACTTATTTATTGTTGCCTTTTAATTTCTGTTATGCGTTCCTTAGTTTAGATTTTAGCTCTGCAAAATTTGTGCAAGCATTTTTTGAAAATATCCTGATCAATATACTCAGTGATATCCTATGAAGTCCTTTGTCAAATAGAACTCCTCAGAATCCAAATAATTTTAGACAAAATTTCTAAAGAATAAAAGACAGTCTATTTTCCAAAATCCGTTTTGATAACACTTGTTTGATCAGAGTACTAATTTTCAACCCAAGTATTATTTCCCAAGTATTCTAATCAAATATCCCGAAACGTATCCCAAAAACACATTTTGTGGACATATCCCAAAGATATATCCTAATCAGGATATTTTGAGCCTTAAACAGAGTTTCAAAAATTCAAACAACTTATGTAAGGTTCACAAAGGAAAGATCATACCAGGAATCGAGTGTAACCTTAGCATTGAACTCCAATCCTTTCACGACTTCTTTAACTAAGATGTCCCCAGTCCGAGATACTTAGTTCATTAGGTTTGAGTTTGACTCTTCGAGCCTTACACAATCGCCTTGGGAGAAATGTCCCCTGTGCATAAGTTCTTCAAACACTTAGTTAATTTTTTGGATCCAAGTTCTAACTGTTTGAACAGTTCTTGGGTTACTGGGGTAAAACCCAAAAACATACTGGAGATAAATCCTTAGTACCCTGGGGAAAATCCCATAAGTATCCTGGGGAAAATCCCAAATTTTCATGCGCTGCAGGCGGGAGTGTATAAACTCCAAGACTTAGAAAGGTGATAACCTTTAAACCTTAGAGAGTATGAAAATACCCTTTCGTGAGAGAGGGTGATCAATACTCATGTACCTTTAGGATTCAGGATATAGCCAACAGTGACGAAATTGTCAGCCACTTTTACATGAACTGGTCCCGCCACCTTGAACTATTCCTGAATAACTTGCGCTCCAGGCGGGGTGTTTAAACCCAATTCGGAAGAAATGTGAATACCTTTAAACCTGTGAAGGGATCAGGATCCCTTAGACATGAGAGAGGGGGGCAATCCTCTAATCTTCCGAAGTATCCTGAATGTATATCCTGGAGCTATATCTCAAAGCATATACTGCAAAACAACTGTAAGCTAAGGTGGGTGTTAGCCTGGCTAACACCCCTCCGATGCTTAAGTCAGTAATGGGTTCAAAACAGTAAATAATATTAAAATTTAATAAAAGAGACAGAATCCATACCATCCTGAGTTAGGATTTAAATTCCATACTCACTTGAAATAGAGTTTTAGATGTATAGCATTCCGGGATCTTGGTAGCATATCCCCCTCCATATTCTTGAGTCGGTATGCTCCTTTTCCTGATTCTGATTCAACCTCATAGGGTCCTTCCCATTTTGGAGCCAACTTTCCATCAGCAGGATTAGTAGTATTCTGAAAAGCCTTTCTCAATACCCAATCTCCAACCTGGAACCTTCTAGTCCTTATATTCTTGTTATATGCTTTAGATATCCTTTGTTGATATGCTGCCATCCTTAGTCTTGCTGCGTCTCTTGTCTCATCAATAGTATCCAATTCCTGGCATAAGGCTTCAGGATTCTGCTCAGGATCCCGAAGGTTGGACCTCGCTGTAGGTGTCACGGCCCCCGACCCGGTTTGACCCGTTTCAGGAGCCGCGGGACAGAAATCCCGTGGTATTTAATTAACAGCGGAAGTTTCTTCAGGATCTTTTTAAAACTGAAATATTTCCCGATTATTTTATTTCACAATTTGGGATAAAACCTGGTAATTTACAATATTGAGATTTCACGAAGAAATCTTTTATTTTACAAAACATGTTTCTTTATTTTATACTGAGCCACTTCCTTGAGCTTGTAGTGCTATATGGCACTTTTCCTGATTCATAACAGGTCACCTGAAACATGTTTGAAAAAGGTTTTGTCAGCGGGAAATACTGAGTGAATCATTCTATTTTGCATAATGATGCATAGTTATCAATTACAGCATAAGAGCGATTACAATGGCTTCTATCTTATTTTTATCTGGCATCCTGTCACAATGGTGACATGTCACAATGGTGACGATGGTCATACCACTATTACATCAATGAACCTAAATAGTGATGATTATCCCTGTAGGTCAATGAACCTAACAGTGATTATCCCTAGTAGGTCAATGAACCTAACTGGGAGAAAATTAGTAATGTGCATAGTACCCCACTAACCAGTAATTCAAGATATCCACGACTTAGACCCTGTAATTATAACCTTGAAAATAATTTGAGGTATTGTAAAACAGTTTGAGAAAAAGAGAATGACTCACATTGGAGATTTAATTTGAGCAGAGTTTAGCCTACTGATTAGCCTTTTAACCTAAATTTAATAACAGGCACACAATTCTGAATTAGTAATCAATACAGCCTTTACGATAACTCACGAGATCAAACCCTCACAACAATTTATAAGTGCGATACTTAACAATTCAGCGGATTCACAACGAATGACAGAGTATAGTCCGATTTCGAACAGCACTCAAACATTCAAGTCGAAATCACGATGAATAACAAAGTATAAACCCAATTTGAGCAGCACTTAAACAATCGTTGGATATATTGATCGATCGGACAATGAATCGTAGCAGCGATTGAGCTAATACCCTGATTGCGGCGTTGATTAGTGATCCGTGTGTGTTAATTGTGGTAAACAGAGCATAACTCCGTGTATTTTTCGAATTTCTTCGTCGTTCTGAAGCCAAGAATCAAGTCCCAAGCCCCTGTATTTATAGGTGAATTTTGTCATTGTCGCGGCCCGCGTAACATTAAGCTTATCCTTACGCGGCCCGCGTAGACACTATTTTTATGCATAGGGTTGCCACGTGTGGAACTAGCTCAGCTGAGTCGACGATTTCTGAAAATTCAAATTGGACAGCTATTTATGTGGATAAACGTAACTAGGAAATACCCCCCCCCCCCCTGAGTTTTAGGGGCCCTGATCCATATTCTAATTTTTCTGAAAATCTTAGGGTTTATGCAGAATCACTTGGGTTTCTTAATTAGGGTTTCCTATTGGTCAATTAAAGTAATAATTAGTACTTTTTGATGAGAGTTGTTACATTCTCCCCACCTTAAGAAAAATCTCGTCCTCGAGATTTACTGGAATAATTGAGGATACTTTCGCTTCATTTCTGATTCCAGCTCCTAAGTGTATTCAGCTCCTCTCTTTGAATCCCATCTAACTTTGACTAAAACTAGTCGTTTATGTTTAAGAAATTTGATCTTTCGATCCTCAATTTGAAGAGGTTTCTCAACAAATTTTAGCTTTTCGTTTACCTTTATATCTTGAAGAGATACTACCAGTGATTCATCTGATAAGCATTTCTTGATATTGGATACATGAAATACATCATGTACTCCAGATAATTCTTCTGGTAATTGTAAATGATAAACAACTGGTCCTACATGTTAGATCACTAGAAATGGTCCTACGTAACTTGGACTTAGCTTTTCTTTCTAATCTAACAATTCCTTTCCAAGGAAATACTTTCAATAACATTTTGTCTCCAACTCGAACTTCAACGACTTTTATCTATTATCTGTATAACTTTTCTGACGATCTCTTGTCGTCTTCATCCTTTTCTTCGTGATACTGAATATCACAGTTGTAATCACTTAGGATTTTCATCCATCTCCTTTGTCTCATGTTTAATTCTTTTTGCCCAAGTATATATCTTAATTTCTTATGATCCGTATAGATAGTAAACTTACTTCCATACAGATAATGTTTCCAATCTTAAGGCAAAATTATAGTTCCTAATTCTAACTCATGAGTGGTATAGTTTTCTTCGTGCTTTTTCAATTGCCTTGATGCATACACAATTACCTTTTTGCGTTGCATTAACACATATCCAAATCCTAACTTTGAAGCATCACCGTATACTTTAAAATCTTCTGTTCCTTCTGGTAAGGCTAGGATTTTGTTAATTTATGCTTTAAGATCCTAAAGGCTTCTTCTTGTTTATATCCCTATTTAACTTAACTGTTTTACAGATTAGCTTAGTTAATGGAATAACTATCTTGGAAAATTTCTTAATAAACCATTTATAATATCCGACTAAACTTACAAAACTTCTAATTTCCATTGCGGATTTCGAAACCTTCCATTTGGTAATATCTTATCAGGATTTACATGAATCATGATTCACCATAAGACCTAGAATTGCACTTCTTGCAACCAAAATTCATACTTCGAGAATTTGGCGTAAAGCTTTTCTTTTCTTAACAAAGTTAAGAGTAAATGCAAGTGCTGACAATGTTCGTCCTGACTTTTGGAATAAATAAGTATATCATCTATGAAGATAATTACAAATTTATCCAAATATGGTTTACAGATCTTTATTTATTATGTCCATGAATGCTGCAGGTGCATTTGTTAATCCGAAGGGCATACTGTAAACTCATAATGACCATACCTATGTCTTCCTTTTGTATCTTAAATTGATAATATCCGGAACATAAATCGATCTTAGAAAACTATCTATCTTCCTGGAATTTGATTGAATAGATCATCAATTCTAGGTAATGGGTATTGATTCTTAATTGTAACCTTATTCAATTCCCTAGAATCAATACACTTTCTCTTTGAACCATCATTTTTCTTAACAAACAACACTGGTGCCCCCCCCCCCCCCACGGGGATAAACTAGGTTGTATAAATCCTTTACTTAGCAATTCATCTAATTGCTTTTTCAGTTCTAACATTTCGGTAGGAGTTGACTGATAAGGTGCCTTGGCTATTGGTGTAGTTCCTGGAATTAGATGAATCCTAAATTCCACCTCCCTATCTGGTGGTAACCTTGGGAACTCTTCTGGGAATATATCTGGGTATTCTGAAACTACAGAAAAATTTCCTTAAGTTCTTTATCTTTGGTATTAATGATTACTGAAATCATATATACTATTCCTTGCTTTCGTTTATAATTAGCAACTTTCCTTAGATATGAACTTTATGGGTTTACATAGCTTATCTCATGTAATCATTATTACTTCTCCGGTGGGTGATTGAATTTCTATGGAATTCTGATTACTAAGGATTCGAGCATGGTTGGCTACTAACCAATCCATTCCTAATACAATATCGAATTCAACTAATTTAATTGGCAATAGTTTTGCAGAGAATTTATGTCCTAAAAGTTCTATATTTTCTTCTTGCAAAACTTAATCTATTTTAACTGAATTTCCATCTGCCGTTTCTACTGTAGACATTTGCCTAATGCTGGTTAAAAGTAATTTAAGAATTTGGCAGAATAAAGTATTTATAAAACTTTGGTTTGTACCAGAGTCAAATAATACTTTTGCGTAAACGTTGTGAACTAAGAACGTACCGGCTATCACATCTGGAATCATTTCGGCTTCTTGAGTAGTCAGCTGGAATGCTCTTACATTCCTTTTTGCTCCTTCTGCAGGTTTGGCTTTGTTGTCAGATGATTTGTTCAGTTTTGGACATTCTGGCCTAAGATGTCCAGCTTCTCCACAGTTGTAGCAGACTGAAAATTTCTTCCTCCTGCAGTCTTCTTCTTGATGCCCCGGAATTTTGCAAAAATTGCAATATCCTTTGCATCTTCCAAAATGCTTCCTTTTGCAAAAATTGCAAAATGGACTAGTAGAAGATTGCCCATTCCCTCCTTTCTTGAAATTGTTATGGTTACCTGAACGGGATTCTTGGGTAATCTTTTGGACTACTTCCTTCCTTCTATTTTCTTCTCTTGTCCGTACTAGCTCGTCAGTCAGAGTATTGGCTAATTCTACTGCATCATCAATCGTGCGAGGTTTCACAGCCTTGACGATATTACGGATTTCGGAAATCAAACCCCAAATATAACGAGAAATGAGTACCGGTTCTGGCGAAGCCAGCGTTGGTACTACTCGAGCATATTCGAAGAATGTCGTAGTATACCCTCGACAATCTACATCCACTATCCGATGGGTTAGAAACTTATTTGTCATTTGTTCCTTTTCATACTCGGGACAAAATTTTCTTTCTACAAGACTCTTAAATTCTTCCCAATTCATAGCATACGCCATCCTTCTTCCTTTTGCCTGTAATACTGTGTTCCACCATTCTAGTGCCCCTTCTTTGAAAAGGTTTGACGCATACATGACCTGATCATACTGAGCACATTTACTTATGGCAATTACTGCTTCGGTTTTCTCTAACCAACGCAGTGCCACAGTCGCTCCTTCATTGCCTGCAAACTCAGTGGGTTTACAAGCAAGAAATTCTTTGTAAGTGCAACCAGGCGTTGCAGTTTTTCTTTTCTTAGGGAGCGGAGCTTGCCGTGGTTCATTATCATGATTAACATGATTACCGCCTCCATTTACGCTATTACTGAAGTTATCTTCAGAAATATGTTTACTAGGAACGATTTGTTGTGGTTCTATTGGATTTTTAATAGCAGCAATAATTGCTGGAATAGCGTTGGCTATCCCTTGAGTAACTATTGCTGGAATAGCGTTGGCTATCCCTTGAGCAACGATATTTTCTATATCTTGCCTAGTCACATATTGGTCCCCCGGTTGTTGTTCAGATTGATTAACCTCATTAACTGGTTCATTATTAGCGTTTTCCATCTGATATCTAATTTATAGATAAATAATTAGTATAAAAGAAATAATCCAATGTTACAATTAATTGCACATAATCACGTAAACGAATATACAAACAAAATTGTAACTTTCTAAAATTTCATTTGTTTTATAGATTATACCATGCTTCTATATACACCCGTTTTATTATTTATTTTACACATATTGATTTTACTATTACTATTACACAACCACAGCTTCATAAACCCCTATCTTTTATCAGGTGATATTCTAGTAACGGCGTTCCTTCTCATCGTATTTCCAAGAGATCTGTTCCAAAATTTCGTGGATCCTATTCCCAGCATCCATTAATTCTTTGTTAAAATAACGGAATTCAGCCATATTCTCGTTACTCATTGGTGGATTTGGTAAAGGTTCTGGTTTGAACTTAGGAAAAAGCTTATAGGGATGGTTTTGTAACAGTATTTCATTATTCAACCATTCGTCTATTTGCGAGTGGATTGAAGGTTTTGGAATAGCTGGTTCTAAATTTATTGGGAGTTGTGTTTCAAGAGGTTGAATAAAATCATTTTCATTAATAGGCTCAATAGTATCATTGTTTACCATTATAAAATCTAGTTCTTCTTGAGATGGTAACTTCTCAATTTGTCTAGAGCTTTCCCCAATTTCCATTTTCTTAGGCTTAGGTTTTTCGAGAGGTAAAGCGTCGAATTCTATAGGCTCTTCTAAGTCTGGTATATACCTATTGAAATCTCTGGAAACTTCTATTTTTACTGGATAGAGATTTAAATTCTGAAGGGCTTCCGGCAGATCACTCATGCTGTTTATGCAAGATACACACAATTACTAAGTTAAAAATTATGACAAAATTTTATAGAAAAACTTTTAAATATTATTTCATACCAGGTGACTATCAAAACAACTAAAAATTAAAACACACTAGGTTTTATTTATAATTTTATTTACTGAATACGGTTTATAGACTGTAGATAATAAAGGTGCTAAAACTTTGAGTCAGAATATTTAAAGATTTATATTTACTACTACAGTAGCTAACATATAAAAAAATCTGCCCATACTGTTCAAAATTAGTCAGATAATAAAACATATAATCACAAAATAGCAATTAATAAAAATTAAGTATTTTCTAAATACTTAATTGGCTTAAATCAGTGGCTCGATCAGTGGCTCTGATACCACCTTATTTCTGTCACGGCCCCCGACCCGGTTTGACCCGTTTCAGGAGCCGCGGGACAAAAATCCCGTGGTATTTAATTAACAGCGGAAGTTTCTTCAGGATCTTTTTAAAACTGAAATATTTCCCGATTATTTTATTTCACAATTTGGGATAAAACCCGGTAATTTACAATATTGAGATTTCACGAAGAAATCTTTTATTTTACAAAACATGTTTCTTTATTTTATACTGAGCCACTTCCTTGAGCTTGTAGTGCTATATGGCACTTTTCCTGATTCATAACAGGTCACCTGAAACATGTTTGAAAAAGGTTTTGTCAGCGGGAAATACTGAGTGAATCATTCTATTTTGCATAATGATGCATAGTTATCAATTACAGCATAAGAGCGATTACAATGGCTTCTATCTTATTTTTATCTGGCATCCTGTCACAATGGTGACATGTCACAATGGTGACGATGGTCATACCACTATTAGATCAATGAACCTAAATAGTGATGATTATCCCTGTAGGTCAATGAACCTAACAGTGATTATCCCTAGTAGGTCAATGAACCTAATTGGGAGAAAATTAGTAATGTGCACAGTACCCCACTAACCAGTAATTCAAGATATCCACGACTTAGTCCTTGTAATTATAACCTTGAAAATAATTTGAGGTATTGTAAAACAGTTTGAGAAAAAGAGAATGACTCACATTGGAGATTTAATTTGAGCAGAGTTTAGCCTACTGATTAGCCTTTTAACCTAAATTTAATAACAGGCACACAATTCTGAATTAGTAATCAATACAGCCTTTACGATAACTCACGAGATCAAACCCTCACAACAATTTATAAGTGCGATACTTAACAATTCAGCGGATTCACAACGAATGACAGAGTATAGTCCGATTTCGAACAGCACTCAAACATTCAAGTCGAAATCACGATGAATAACAAAGTATAAACCCAATTTGAGCAGCACTTAAACAATCGTTGGATATATTGATCGATCGGACAATGAATCGTAGCAGCGATTGAGCTAATACCCTGATTGCGGCGTTGATTAGTGATCCGTGTGTGTTAATTGTGGTAAACAGAGCATAACTCCGTATATTTTTCGAATTTCTTCGTCGTTCTGAAGCCAAGAATCAAGTCCCAAGCCCCTGTATTTATAGGTGAATTTTGTCATTGTCGCGGCCCGCGTAACATTAAGCTTATCCTTACGCGGCCCGCGTAGACACTATTTTTATGCATAGGGTTGCCACGTGTGGAACTAGCTCAGCTGAGTCGACGATTTCTGAAAATTCAAATTGGACAGCTATTTATGTGGATAAACGTAACTAGGAAATACCCCCCCCCCCCCCTGAGTTTTAGGGGCCCTGATCCTGATTCTAATTTTTCTGAAAATCTTAGGGTTTGTGCAGAATCACTTGGGTTTCTTAATTAGGGTTTCCTATTGGTCAATTAAAGTAATAATTAGTACTTTTTGATGAGAGTTGTTACAGTAGGTATTACCATTTCTGTCGGGATCACCACTTCCGCTCCAAATACCAAGGAAAACGGGGTCTGGCCAGTTGCACTCTTTACCGTTGTTCTATCAGCCCACAAAACAAAGGGTAGTTCTTCTGCTCATCTTCCTTTTTTAGCTCCTAGTCTCTTTTTCAAGTTGACAATTATCTTGTTTGAGGATTCTGCTTGCCCATTTGCTTGAGGATGTACCGGTGTGGATGTAATCATTTTGATTCCCCAACTCTTGCAAAAGTCAGTAGTCCTCTTACTTATAAATTGAGATCCATTGTCACAAATTATCTCAGCTGGTGCTCCAAACCTGGTCAGGATATTCCTTTTTATGAAGGATACCACTTCTTGATCTCTAACCTGAACAAATGCTTCAGCTTCGACCCACTTAGAGAAATAATCGGTCATTTCCAGCATGAAGACCTTTCCTCCTGGAGCCTTTGGCAATTTTCCTACTATATCCATTCCCCACTTCATGAATGGCCAAGGGGAAGCTATAGGATAAAGTGGTTCGGCCGGCTGATGTAATATGTTACTGTGTCTTTGACATGCATCACATCTCCGAGCATATTCTGCAGCATCTTTTCTCATCGTCGGCCAATAATACCATGTTCTTAGTGCCTTTGAGAACAATGACCTGCCCCCAGTATGGTTACCACAATCCCCTTCGTGTATATCCTGAAGCACTTCCTTAGTTTCGGGATCCTCTAAGCACCTCAGATATGGTCCTGCAAGAGATTTCTTATACAAGACATTATTTATAATAGTGAATCGTGATACCTTCATTCTAAAGGCCTTAGGATTCTCATCCTTTGGGATGTGTCCTTCCGTGAGATATCTTATAATTGGAGCCATCCAGGACTTGGGATTCTTCTCAGGATACTCATCAGGATCCTGAACACTTAGTACTTCCTTATCCTGAGGATTCGTCGCAGGATATAAGATATGTAATATTGGTATTCGGGTTCCTTCCGGTATCCTGACTGATGATCCTAGATTCGCCAAGGCATCAGCTTCAGCATTATCCTCTCTCGGTACCTGTTCAAGTGTGAAAATATCGAAATATCCTGCTAATTTTTTGAGAATTTCGAGATACTCGATTAATTTATCACCTTTAACTGCATATGATCCCTTAAAATGATTAGTAATTAACAAGGAATCGACATATACTTGCAAACTTTTGATATTCATACTTTTAGCCAATTCTAATCCTGCAATTAAAGATTCATATTCTGCTTCATTATTAGTAGCAGGAAACTCACATCTAATAGCCTGGGGTAATATGTCCCCCTGTGGTGATTTTAGTAGTATACCTAAACCTACACCTCTTACATTAGATGCACCATCAGTATATAATGTCCAGGATTCTAAGTTTTCTCCTAGTTGCTGTACTTCTAGGTCTACTTCATTTTGAATATCACTACTGAAATCAGCCACAAAGTCAGCCAAAGCCTGAGACTTTATGGCATTTCTAGGCTCATATACTAGATCGTATGCACTTAATTTCACTGACCATTTAGCCATCCTACCCGACATCTCAGGTTTCCTAAGCACATTCTTAACAGGATAATTAGTCTTAACATGAATCCTATGTGTCTCAAAATAATGTCTAAGTTTTGTTGATGCCATAACTAGGGCTAATATTAATTTCTCTAGATGGGAGTACCTAGTTTCAGCATCTAATAAGCTTTTACTTACATAGTAAACAGGATACTGCTGACCTTCATGATCTTTTTACGAGGACAGCACTTACAACATTCCCTGATACTGCAAGATACAAGGATAATGGTTCACCATCCTCGGGTTTCATCAATAGGGGTGCAGTTGAAAGATACTGCTTCAAATCCTGCAAGGCTACTTCATGTTTTTCTCCCCATTCGAACTTCTTATTCTTCTTTAGGATATCATAAAATTCCTTGCATTTTTCCGAGGATCTTGAGATAAATCTGTTTCATGCTGCAACTCGCCCTGTTAATCGTTGAACATCCTTCATATTTGAAGGTGACTTGATATCCAGGATAGCTTTAATCTGCTCCGGGCTTGCTTCTATTCTTCTTTTAGTCACCATATATCCCAGAAACTTTCCTGCCCCCACTCCAAAATGGCACTTGGCAGGATTTAGCTTCATGTTATACTGATCCAGGATATCGAATGCTCCCTTAATATCCTGGAGGTGATCCTCAGCCTTTTTAGATTTTACTACCATGTCATCGATGTACACCTCCATAGTGTCCCCCAGCTTGTCTTTGAACATCATGTTTACCAATCTTTGGTATGTTGCACCTGCATTTTTCAAACCAAAGGGCATAACAGTGTAACAATAAATACCTGTCGGTGTCATAAAGGCAGTATCCTCCTGGTCTGAAGGTTCCATTTGGATCTGCTGAAATCCTGAGGATGCATCCATGAAGGTTAACATCTCGTGGCCGGCAGTAGCATCCACTATTGAATCAATATAAGGAAGAGGAAATGGGTCTTTGGGACAAGCTTTATTCAGGTCCGTGTAATCTACACAAACTCTCCATTTCCCATTTTTCTTCTGTACCACGACTACATTTGCCAGCCATTTAGGAAACTTCACTTCCCTAATCATCTTGCTCCTTAGTAGTCTTTCAACTTCCTCTTGGATGATCACGTTTCGTTCCGGAGCAAATTTCCTTCTTTTTTGTTGGACAGGCTTGAATGACCTGTCAATACCTAGCTTATGTTTTATAATATCCTTGGAAATACTTGTCATATCCTCGTGTTTCCATGCGAACGTCGACATCCTGCATTTAAGAAAATTAGTCAATTGATTTTCAATATCCTGAGGGATATTGGTTCCTACGAGCACCGAGATATCCGGCTTATCCTGATCCAGGATAATTCTCTTTACATCCTGCTCCGAAGCCTCTATGATATCTTGGGCCCGCATCTTTAATTGCTATGCTGTACTAGGCTTGGTCGAGGATTTCATCGAGGATGAGTAACATTCCTTCGCTTCTTGTTGATCACTATCTACCTTGACAACCCCCAAGGCGTAGGGATCTTAATGCATTGATGATATGTTGATGGCACATCTTTCATATCATGGATCCATGGCCTACCCAATATGATATTATAGCAGGATAGGGAGTCCATCACATAGAAGCGTTGCATTGAGTTAACCCCTTCAATATACACTGGTAGCTTTATTTCTCCCACTGTGTTTCTAGCTTCCCCACTGAAACCAACGAGCACAGTGGACTTCGAAGAAATATCCATCGGGGATACGTTCATCCTCTTCAATGTTTCCAACTGAATTATATTGACGGAGCTGCCATTATCCACTAATATCCTACGCACAAAATGGTTAGCAACATATAACGTTATTACCAAAGCATCATGGTGAGGATCCTGGACAGTATCCCTGTCATCGCTGTCGAACGTGATCACTTTATCAATTGTGAGGGTTGACATCCTAGCTGGCTTATCCCCTCTTTCGGCCTTAGCCTCTTTTGCATGTCTCTTAGCTGCAGAATACGAAGTCCCACAAATGTCGGATCCTCCTGAAATAAAGTTGATTATTTTTGCATCCGTAGGAGGTGGTGCTGCTCGCTCAGGATCCTTCTCAGGATCCTGACCCTTATTCTTCTTTCTTCCCAGGAGGTCTTTCAGATATCCCTTACTCAAGAGATAGCTTATTTCCTTTCTTAAAGCGATGCAATCCTCTGTAACATGCCCGAAATCCTCGTGGAAAGCACACCATTTGGACTTATCCTTCCAATCAGCTTTTTGTTGATTTTTCCTGGGCCATCTGGCTCTGTCCCCTAAACCCTGCATAGCATACATTAGTTCTGGTATGTTAACAGAAAAACAATATTCAGACAACTCAGGATACTCCTCAGGATCCTCGTCTTCAACAGCATTCACTTTTTTGCTATCATTTCTGCCATACGGTTTAGAACGGTATGGTTTATACGAGGATTCTGATTTCCTATTGGTTGATTCATAGGTTGAGGTGGAATTCATGAGGCCCTTGAGTTATCCTGTAAGGATTCCTGACTAAACTTGTTCACATAATCCCTCAAGGATTCCTGAGGCCCTTGAGTTATCCTGTAAAGATCACTGGTTAGTTTCTCAAAACTCCAGCTGCAAGAAAACTGACTATTAAATAAATTAACCAAATGAGCAAACGAAGTAATTGAGTGAGGAGGAACATTTTACTGCCATTTTAGGGCTGATCCTGTCAAGGTAGAACCAAAACCCTTGCAGAGGCATGCTTCCTTGAGATCTGGAGGGATAGGGTTGATTTCCATCCTTTCCCTATACTGGGTGATATGCTCTTCAGGATCTGTGGTTCCGTCATAGAGTTTCATGTTGGGGGTTTGAAATCTTTTCGGGATTTCAGCATCACAGATAGGATGCGCAAACCGGGATATCCTCTGACTGTCTTGGGATACTTCCGGGATCGGCTGGACCACCCCAGGCACACTGGATATCATGTCTTTCAGCTTTTGGAGTTCTCTGGAAAATGCCGATGTCATGCCTGCATCCTGCAAAGATCCAACACCATTAGTAGCAAGAGTGTTATTATTATTAGATACATTACCAGTCTGGGGATTCTGGCCATATCCTGAAGCATATCCTGAGCTTCTCACGGTTGATACTCTTATTGAAGAGGGTATCTCAGGAGTATGATTCTGGGAATGGCTCGGCACGATATTCCCCCGGTTATCCTCAGTGTAAACTGCAGAACTGAAGTTCAAAGCCCTGGGCTGCCAAGGAGTGACAGTTTCTTCAGCAGGCCTACTTGGGCCGGATTTCAAGAGTTGTATCTCTCTTATCAGCATCTGATTAGTTTCCTGCTGCTGCCTCATCTGTTCCTGTACACTACCAAACAAATTCAGAATTTCATCATTAGAAGCTAAAACAGGACCAGATCCCTGTGCACTGCGAGTGGGAATAACATCCCGAGCCACATGACTTTCAGTTCCCTGTGAGGAGGCTTGCATTCTCGGAGGAGTAGGTGGAAGCACCGAACCAATTGTTGCAGAGGTTGTAGCAGACATGGTGGAAGAGCTCATGTTTGATCTCGAGGCCATTGAAAACAATGTAGCAAAAAGTTTTGAAAATAGAAAACCGAGTAATGATTTTACTAAAGTTTTTAGTAAAAATAGCACCACTTGCCCCACGGTGGGCGCCAAATTGTTTTGGTCAAAAATTACCGAAGCAATTTAGTGATCAAATTAGTTAAGTGAGGTAGTGTGCTTGAAATGTGTGTTGAAAATATGTTAGTTAAGTTATTTGTAAAAACAGTTTCAGGATACGGCTCAGGATATAGAGCTGTATTTATGATCAAACAATGAGCAAAAATGTAAAGGGTGACACGAGATATACGAGGAAAGCCCTTGATCAATCTAGATCGCCGACATAAAATCTCGGGAGCTGACAATCGCAGCTGCCTTGTTCTTCTATTACTTCGAATATCAGGATACAGTGCAGGATGTGATGCGGATCAACTAGGTGTTACAATGTAATTCAAGTACAAGTGTTTGTGTGTAGTGATTGCTAGTAGCTAGAGAGAAAGAATGTGAGTCAAAGTTGTGTGCCTTAATCTAATCCGATCCATCTATTTATAGTAAAAGAAATATAACAAACTACCCTATTAAACCGGGATTCGGCGGATATTCCCCATACGAACGTTGTAGACCTGGTCTTTCGGGTTCAACGTCTCTCATATAACTGGTTTGCCCGAGTCTTAAGGAGAAGAGGTCCACTTGACCGTTAGTGACCCACATCTTCTAACCTGCACGTGGTTAATTCAGTCAATACTAGGATATCAGACCAGGATGTTACCAATATCCTGATCCGGTATCCTGATCACAAGTAAACAATCAAAAGCAGAATATTAGTCAGGATATATGCTCAGAAAATGACCCATAACAGTGTAAGACTGGTACAAAGATGAGCGACTTGTCAGGTATCTTTTTCACATCAGCAGAAATTAAGACCGGTTCTATGTTTTCTGCGAATGATTTTGACATCGATTTTGCACTTTTTTGTAGTCGTCTTCATTCTGCATTTTAGAGTGATTGTGTTAAACAATATTACAAAAGTAGTAAACATATATTACAAGGTCATTATGATCAGACTTACCAACATATTTACTGAACAAAACAGCCGTGCGAGGCTCCCCTTTTGCTTGAATTTTTCTTCATAATTCAACAAATCCGCCCATGCGCTTATTACCAAAATGTGCAATTCCATTCCCGGCATTAATGATTCGAGCGGAGATCTCATAACCGGCACTCCTCTCTTAGTTCTAAACACAACATCCCTAACGTATACAAACAAGTTTTAATCAATGTGTTATAATAATTTCAGACGAATCACTTTCAAACATTGTGTCTTAACATATTTTGTAGAAACATTCGTATTATAAATGGCATTTTTATAACATACCACATTGAACCCCAGGCTGAAAACATGTATGAGCTGACTGAGACCTCAGCGTTTTCAAGCTTTGCCCTAATCTCTACTGCCCGCTTCACGTATGGAGACCTTAGAGCATCGGTTAACTCTGTTTGTCTTTGCGGTCTTACTTTCCGCTTTCCAAGGTCCAACTCGTGTATAAGCTGCCCACGTCTAATCGAATATTCATATTCCTCCTGTGTTTTTTGTGAGATCGGTGTGACGACGAGTGCGGGCTGCTCCACTACTGCAAGCTAAGTCGTCGGTGTGGTTGTCTTGTCAACCGTCTTACATATCTCTTCGAGCAATGAAGGTGTCCACTGCGACAACTGTGACAGAACCACATTCTCCTTATTTGCCTCTTTTTCTGGTGTTTTATCCGTAGTAGTTTGTGGTTGTCCAGTTGCCGTACTTGTGGATCCAACCGTTTTCAGCTTCTCAGTCCACATTTTATGTATCTCTTTTATTTTTTTCACTTTCGGGGTACAATTGGAAACCTTCCGTAAAAGTGTCGTTTATCCTTTTCACACATTCGTCGAATTGATTCAAGAACACTTCCAACATTCCCGCATGCACCTGATTCACATCAATCACACTTTACAAATTATCATTAAGCAACAACATGATATTTGTGTGGAATTACATTTAATTGTGTTTTAGTGTTGTCTTTTCACAAATCCTTCGTATTTTATAATTATCTGAATGTGTTTTAAGGTGTTATCTGACTCACACTTCATAAGAATGTGTATCGAATGTTCATTGTTTTTTTCCCAATCTGCAATGTGTTTTACCAAGCTGAATTTTTTTTAAGCATTTTGTATTGTGTTTTATCAAGCTGATTGTGTTTTAAGGTGTTGTCTGTCTTACACTTCATAAGAATGTGAAAAGAAGGTTCATTGTGTTGTTTCTAAGCTGAAATGTGTTTTACCAACCTGAAAATGTGTTTTACCAATCTGTAATGTGTTTTACCATCTAAAATGTTTTTTTGGAAATCTGATTGTGTTTTAAGGTGTTGCTTGTGCCACATTTCATAAAAATATGTTTTAAGGGTTACATTGTGTTTTAAGGTATTTCTTATTTGTGTTTAAATGTGTTCACTTATACATTATATTGTGTGTAATAGAATTATTGAAAAACTATAAGAGTACCTCGTCGCTTTGGCTCGCTGGTGGTGTCGACCCATATTGAGATACAATAGGTGAGTTAATCCCCCGCTAACTTTGTTGTGTTTGCCCCCACTCGCCGGTTTCAATGTAGTACTTCTCTATATCAGATGTATCGACAACAGGCACTGTTTCCGGGCCAACATCTTCGTTCATGCCATCTTCAAAGGCTGCAGTGAAACCTGCATTAATGGGGATTTCTTCGACAACAGGCGCAGGTTCCGTGCCACCTTCAACATCAGATTTATTCTCCCCAACCTGATCGGTTTTCTCCCGTTCTTTTTCAATTTGAGTTTTTCTCGGTACCTCTGAGCCCGTAGGTTTACCATGTGTTTTACCTGTCTTCTCCCCAACCTGATCGGTTTTCGCCCGTTCTGTTTCAATTTGATTTTTTCTCGGTACCTCTGAGACCGCAGGTTTATCATGTGTTTTACCGGTCTTCTCCCCAACCTGATCGTTTTTCGCCCGTTCTTTTTCAATTTGATTTTTTATCGGTACCTTTGAGACCGTAGGTTTACCATGTGTTTTACCGGCCGGCTTCACAACAGACTTTTTGTTTTTTACTGGTTCAGATGTGCTATTGTGTTTTACTTTCTTCGTTACATCTTTTTCATCTGCTTTCACTTCTTTTGATTGAACTTCTTCATCAGATATTTTTGCGAACGGATATTTTTGTTCCGGTTGCAAGTCATATGCATCCACTAACATTTGATTAAACCTGATCGTGTCCAACTTTATGCTGACTGCCTCGATATCGTCATCAGTGATATCTTCGATGAGATGAGCTGCTCTTGGCTTATCTTCCTCGGTTTTCTTTTGGTCACGTATCAACGCTGCCTGTAAATAGGAAGAACAAACTGATGTCAGATGTGTTTTACTGCAAACACATGTGTTTGCATGCACAAATCAAGTGTGTGATTAGAAAATTATATATGAATTCGGAACATACCACTAGCAAAGGCATTGGACCAAGAAAGCAGTCCTTTGGTGTCCATGCTTCCACTGTTCGATCCAGACACTTGATCATGTATTCACACCAGTTAAAACTTTTGATATCCATCCCTCGACGCAAGGCTGGTAGAAACCTCATATTAATTGATGAATTGGTAGTTGTCTCTCCTAGCTGTGTGCTGTAGAATAGTAGAAAGTTTAACACAAAGATTCTCCCGCTCGCTTGTTGCCCCTTCATGTATGTCTTGAATTGAACAGGCGCTAAACGTGCAGGAGCGTTTTCGAACTGTTCTTTCCATTCCGCAACAACCTCATGAAAATCTGATCTTGCTCTCTCAACCTCCTTTATTTTTTCATCCCCTCTCGGTACGCCGAACACATCGTTCACCAATTCCTCCGTTATTTGGATGTGGTGGCTACCGCAATTCAAAACCCGTGTTTTAGGGTCGTAGTTATTTACCAACCACCAACCCAGAGTTGAGGGAATCGGACCCATTTTAAACCCAAGTATTGCCCCGAAACCTATGTTTCTGACAGCCTGCCGTTGATTCTCGTTGAAAGATTCCACCAGCTCCCCCATGTGCTTAAGAGCTAATCGCAAGGTTAGTTTCCCATCTGAAAGTGGTATGTAATTTTTGACCGTTGTTGACCTCTTGTGTGTTTTTGGGTCTTTTATTGACTTAGCAATTGTGGGTCGGTGTGGATTTTCAACAGCTTGTTGGCTAGCACTTGTCACACCCCGATATTTCCACGTATTACCGGTGGGCCCGGTGGGGAGTATCGTGACGTAGTTGATATCATCATAGTCAAACAACACAATTATAATGCACAGCGGAAGCAAAAGATAGGTTTATTTCAACTGAATAAAATTGTAATATTAAGTATCACAAAAGAGTTGAAACAGATCCACAGGCGGATCGAATAAAAAGGAAACTTGTTCAACAGACTTTAGCATCTAGAGCTTGCGAGACTTAATTAATGATGCCAGGAGTAGCCAGCCTATTTCGTCTAGTACCTGCACTTAACCTTTTTGGAAAATACGTCAGTTTACACTGGTAAATACAATTAACTGACTCATTTTGAAAATGTTTAGAAAAATTGATTTGAATGCACATGGCACAAAAAGTCTTTTATAACTTGGGACAATTATTTAAAAATAATCTTGTATACAGTTTTACTTATTTGTCGTCCGTCAGGGCCGGTTGGTAGAGCCGGTCAAGATTAACTGACACGCCAGAGGTATAATGCCCACAAGGTTGATTCCTTTAACTGGATTACCAGTTTTTACATAATGCAACTGTCAGGTGTACGCCTACACCCCGTGCTTAGGTCGTGGCCATTTCTTTGAATGATGCCAAGGATATCCGGGACATGGTCATTTAACCCCCAAGGGCCATACACCAAATAATACAGATTAAAACAGGTTATGTAAATACATTAATCACAATATGATTTAAATGACTACATATCTGACCAAGCGGTATTATTATAATACCGTATCCCAAGCCCGTATAGGGAAAATAAGTTAAGAGTATTTACCTGAGCAAATTTATACAATTTATCCCAGCCGTATACCACCAAGCAAGTACAGATAGCTTTTACTGGGCTCCTAAATCTAGAACGAATGTTTTTAATAACCTATTAGATTCCTAACGGGTCTTAATTAAGCCTATGCTTAGACCGGTTAGTTTTAAAGGAGGATATACGGTTCAAACGCAAGATTAAGCGAAGACCGGATTAGAATGTGGTTTAGACCCGACAAGCTTTTATAATTGTGTAATAAGGGTAAACTTAACACATTCTGGATTTTGAGATAAAAATGATAAGGTTGGACCCGTTTCGGCTAATATATGCAAACTAGTTACATAAACCGATCCGAACGCGAAAAGTGTGTAACGGGTAACCAAATGAATCATGAACATGTTTCCTAAGTTAATATGCCTTTAATATGTTATTATGTCAGTTGGATACCTTCCATTATGCCCAAAACGAATTTAAAACCAATTTATGCCCCGTAGGGGTATTTTGGTCATTTTAAAGTTTATAAGAGAGGTTAAATAATAATCTGAGGTCCTGGTCTGATATAATCCGTAAAATACTCAATTTAATAAGTTATATCAGTAGGGTATTACATATATGTAAAATTTATTAATTATAACCAAACTATGCACCGAATGGGCATTTTGGTAATTTCACTTAAGCTTTAAAGGTCAAAATTAGAATTATGAGTTTAAAACTTTTGCCTACTGTTTAATTATGAAAATTTACTTAGAACATCAGTAGGTATCAAACCTTATATGTTAAAAATAGTTTTAACTTATACTATGCGTTAAAAACGCGTAAAAAGGCGATTTTAAGCGATTTCCGGGTTTTATAAGAAAAGCTGATATTTTTATCATTCCAGAAAGCTTAAAATGTTTTATTTATCATATAAAATTAGTAGCAAAAAGTTTGGTAGCAAAAAGTTTGGTATCAAAATGTTATGTAAAACTCATTTTATGGCCAAAAGGGCAAAACCGGCAATTACCGAATGAAGCTTAGAACCCTATGTTATGCTCAGCCTAAAAATAAATAAAAATCTTCAAAAATCCCAAAATATTATTTTATATCATTGGGTCAAAAGTTTGGTATAAAAATTTTGGTTTAAATAGGCTATATGCTAATTACGCCGTTTAATTAATAAAAAGCTTTCTAATTACGCTAATGAGCATAACTCCTAATCTAGACCTCAAACTGATGTCAAATTTTAGGGACAAGTCTATAAATCAGTAATGAAGGTTTCTATTCTTTTACTTTTTCAAAAATCACGTTTTAAGGTCAAAAGGGCATAATAGTCAACATTTAAGCATTTAACGGAAACATGCATATGAATCGGATAACTAATGAACTAAGTTGTATAATCACAGAGGGTTATACTAACATGTAACCTGGTCCTAATAAAGCTCTAAGGCATTTCTAAACTATGCTCTAGTGGGTCAGAACTGAAAGTCAAAGCAAAAGTCTACTTTTGCGACTTTCGGCTCCGAACCGAGCTTAAACTGAAAATTGTCGGGTTGAACATGTGTAGACATGTTCTTACATTAATTACCAAGTTATATTAGTGATAAAATAGGTTGCATAGCTTCTACATTGTTAATTATGCATTTATTTGAAATTAAGCTTTCTGTTGACTTTTTATAAACAAGTTTGACCCGACAATTGACCTAGCTAGAGTGGGAATCAGAGGGTGCCCTTTTAAGGGTTTATTGCCCACATAATTACCAACTCATAGGTACTTTCAATTTGGAATTTGACTGGACAAATTAAGGTTAATGAAGAAGTCAAACCTTAATTACGACGGTTTGACTTTAGGCTAATTAACTAAGTAAAACTGAATTAAGGAAGGTTAATGACACTTACCAAGGTCCTATGCATGACTAAAGATCACTAGGAAGGGGTCTTGAGCTCCAGGAACCTCCATAAAATGAGTTGTGAAGTTTTCAAGGGAGTGTGTTCAAATGATGCAACAAGAACACCTTATATAGGGACTTTGATTGCACAAGATCATGACAAATAAGTCTATGGGATGATTCCTGATCATCCCAAGTGTCCCTAGGCCCTTATAAACCATCAAACAAGCCCATAGAAACGAAAACAAGCTCCTTAAGTCGGTTAAACTTGCTGAAACAGGCACCTGTCCAAGGAATCTGCATCTGGGCACCTTAGGCGGGCCGCGTAAGATCCCATAGAGGGTCTACGCGGGCCGTGTGAGGGTGGCTCTCCGGTCAGCAAGTTTCAAATATTGCAATTTTGGTCCCTGGTCCTTCTAAACTCGTTTTTAACTTGTTTTATTGCAATTTCAACCCTCTAACTTGACTTTTATGGGCTCCAAGGCATAACTAAACTTTGTTAAGTCCTTGGTTAACTTTGTGATCACCCGAAAAGCCTTTAATTTCAACGTTGACGCTTTTAACCCCTCGTATGCGAATATTATCATAACTTTCTCATACTTTATCGAAACCTTGTGAAATTTTTATCACTTATTCTAGTGAGTATAATTAACCGTTACAAAGCTTCGGGTTCGCTAAAAGATCACTCAGAGGTACAACTTAAACATGTTGACACTTTTAACCCTTGTAGTTTGTAATCTCTCACTTTCTTCCACAATTAGCTTCGTATGATCCATGATTCATTCGTTTAAGGGTATAAACGTCGTGTAGGGTTATTGAAAGATATATTTATCCATTGTTGACACTTTGAATCCTTTTATACACATAGATTCCTTGTTTGTCAACTTTAGTCCCTCTAACTTAATTCTCTACACGTTTAAAGTCCATGAAACATGTCAATATAATATTGGACATGAATTTTCGAGGTGTTACATCCTCACCCCCTTAAAAGAAATCTCGACCTCGAGATTTACTAAAATGTTGGAAGTACTTTTTGTCGCATAATGGACTTAACTTCTATAGCATATCCGGAACCTCTCCAAGCTCCCAAAGTAACCTTTATATTAGGTACATGTATCATTTTGGAGTTTCTTAACCTGACGATCCTTAATTGATACAGGTTGCTCATCATATCATAAATTTGCATATCATTATGTGATAGTGCTTCTCGACTTATTGGTGAAACACATCCTTAAATCATTAGTGTGTAATGCATTGCGAGCTCCGCCAAGCTCCTTAAATAGGTTTTAGCTTATAAGTTATTCGATCTTGATACATTCGATTCCCCAAATGCTCCTATATATCCAGGGCTTAACTTACCCTGATAAATTAAAATTTAGCACACCCTTCTTAGGGCGATACCTTTGTTTGAACCTTATTTCTTATTAAGGACTTAAGAGGGTTGCGACTTTCATCAATCCTCAATTTTCTGCCGATTACTGGCAACTTTTAGATGATTATGGATTTGTATGATCTTATTCGTTGTTTTCCAAGGCAACTTTCAGATCCTGATAATTGGACTTACCAAACTTCCGTCCAATAACAGATGTATAACATTTCATCTATACAAGGTCTCCAAAGGAGCAGCCTTGATACTTATATATCTATTATTAGTTATAAAATAGCTTATTTAAGGTGAGATGGTTATTTCGACTATAGCTTAAAACCAATCTTAAGGAATAGCTAATCCTTGCCGATATTCGAACCAATCGACGATCCTGGGTAGCTGATGGCAATTATTAATCGCTGCTTAAGTAGGGTTGCGGTAATAATTGTATAAAAAAGATGGACCGTCTTTCTTAATTGACTATACCGAATTCTCAGAATATTGAGTTAGGCTATATGAATCCTCTATTTTAAATCTCACCTAATCAGGGTTTCGATTCTTCCAATGATGGTACTAGCCGTCTTGGAGATTTCACACTAATACAGCCCTAAATGGGATATAAATCTTAACTCTACTTGCCTTTCAGGAGGTAAACAGGGTAGTCTTATGAGAAGATAATCAAGATACAAGGAGGTTACAGAGATTTTCCAAATCTCAGGCTCCAGTTCATCTATCATACTCTGTGTCAGATAAGTGACACATTTATGTTACGAGTCCACGAAATCCCTAATTGGAGATATTTACTTGGACAATTCCATTCTGGATATCTTCTTTGAATACCATTAGTTGACTTTTGTACCATATGACCATTGGAATATCCTTGCGGTTCCATGCATTAAACCTCCATACTGATCAGGCATGGAAGCAATCTATGGAGCTTATTAAGATACATCAATCCTCATGTGGCGCTTTTATCATACCGTCTGGTATTCGCAATCGATAGAGATCAAGGAGATATCAACTATACATGCTGACGCACTTTCTCTAGAGAGAGGATACTTCTAGAATTCTACGATTGGAGGTTTCTGATAGGAACAGAAGAAATGGTTCTTATGATTTTTGCCTGTAAGTTTTACCTTACACTTAATATCTGGGGTTCTTACGGGAAAATTTCTAAAAGTTTTGCTAAGCTTATGGTCTTATAAGAGACTCAGCGGTACCTGAAACCAAACGTAACTCTTAGCAATAAAATCACAATAAGGGGTTTATCTGGTGTTATTATTAATGTGAACTGCCTCTAATCATTCATTAGGAGGGTTAAACGCCTCCATTCTTAATCCTTTTAAACTTAGCTGTAAAATCTTTGACAAATTTTTGGGCAGACTCAGCTTTGACTGGTTGTTTCTTAATTTATATAACGTGAGTAGCTGAGGTATATCCATAATGGATTTATAATAAGCAGGCTTTGAAACCTTAATGTGCCCTCTTATTGCCGATGCTAAACACCAATAATTATTTGCATTAAGCTTAGATTTTTGGGTAGATTGAATAGGGTACTATCTCAGCCAATGAATCAAAATTTGTAACATACTGTCGACAGTCTAGAACTTTTATGATGAGAGTCAGAAAATTCTTATTCCATCTTTTTCCATCTCGCGATGCGGATAATAGGTTTTTCTAATAAGGTCCTTAAAACTTGGACCATCCCATATAGTATAAGAGGATCTTTCTTGTGGATTTCATTAATGTCTTCACTAATTAAGGGTATTGCCATCGTATGACTATGATGCATACCTCGCCGTGTCCCTTTCTGCATAACCGCTGATACACTTAATGGTTTCTACTTCATCAAACAATTTCCTGCAATCGATGGCCCCTTTTTATCATTGAAGTCTCTTGACTTCCAAGAAACGAAGTACTTTTAAGTACATCCTAAAAGAATGGTGCTCCTTGCCCTATATGCTTTTGTTGGGTTTATTCTTCGCATTTGAAGTATGAGTATAGCTCTTCCCATGAGCAGCGACATGTGTTTTAAAGCAAGCATCATTCAGCTTCTTGAACCTTTTCATGACATTTCTCATGGCCTATCTAATAGCTACGTTAATTACAGTTTTGGAGATTAACTCCATTAATATTGAGGTTCACATTGGATGCACTATTAACATTTGTCGCATCTCCAGCATCGTGACTGTTGTTTGTCTCTTCTGAGTTTTCCATACTTGAATCTTTGGTATTAAATACCATATTCAACAAGTGCTTAGGCAATCCATACCCAGTGTCTCCTTGAATTGTCAAAGGCTCACCATAAGGAGTCTTGATAACTACTTGCTTCTTATCACACACAATATGGGCTTGGTTTTAAGACGACCAATCCATTCCTATCACTATATCAAGTCCCTCTATTTTAATGGAAACAAGGACAGCGGAAAAGAATGGTACCTAATGGATATAAAACATCCATCTAATATTGCTGAAGCAATCTCTGAGGTACCATCGGCCAATTCTACTTCATACTTAACGCCTAGAGTTTTAACAGTGTAGATTTAACAATTTACTAAATCTATTGTCATTGATAAGGAAAGTTCCTGTTGTGACATTGTCATCTTGAACGGCCTTTTGAGCATTCATTTGAAAGACTCCAGCTTCGGTCTTCTTAGCCTTTCCAGGCTTCTTGGTTTTATTTGGGCAATTAGTTTTGATGTGCCCTATTTCATTACAACCATAGCAGGTTGCGTCCTTTATTTTTTGGCACTCCAAAGTTTTGTGCCCTTCCTTATTACAGATTCCACAAGGCTTAGCTTGTGACTCTAAAGTGCATTTCTCTTTAGTCACCTTCTTTGGGTAGCGGGTTTTTATATGCCCCTTCTCGCCACAACCATAGCATGTGGCGTCCTTCAAGTCCTTGCATTCAAGAGTATTGTGATCCATCTCTTTACAGATGACACATCCCCTAGTCTGCTCATAGAAACAATTTCCGAAGTGCTTCTTCCCGCAGGTTTTACATTTGGGTTTTGCCTCCTTTGGCTTGGACTGGTCAAAGTTTGAACCGGTCTTACCCTTTTTGTAACCTTTATTTGGGGTATTATCGCACTTTCGCTTATAATCCTTTAATACATGGTCCACGGCGTTGTTTACGGCTGTATCTATCATAGCCTGTAACTCGGTGCCCGTCAAGTTCAGTCTTGCATCATTATTCTGATCAACTGGATGATTGTGAGCTTCAGATGAGTCTGCCATGGTGAAGCTTTGAAGGCTACAGACCAAGTAGTAATAATTTGTTTAATTATATAGTGAATTGTCGAATTTGATGATTAAATAGCCATGGTGCAAATAAACCATATAGGCCAATAGATAGTATTTAATTTATTTGATTATGTTTTGCCTAGGTTTTTAAATAAACCATCTTTGGCGTTTAAACGGAATATAATCCTTCATATTTATTAGACAGGGGACATAAGTCACGACTGTCCATGTCGTACCGACATTTTATATAGCACAAGGGCTTGTTCCAAAGGACTTTTTGATGGCACGGATGCCTTGTCACTAGGGAAATTTTAAAACATAATCAATGATCCTTTGGGTCGGATAAATTTCATAGTTCATTGCCTTTTGGCAGGAAATTATGAAATAAAACTATCTTTGTCATGATTACATCTTTGCCCGTAGGCATACATCTTAAATGGATGTTTTGATGTGTTCATCATGCTCGACGTTTATTAGCCATGATTCCTCTTGATCATTTACGCTAAATAAGGGGTTTGGAAAGTCCCCAATATAAAGATGACAAGTATGATTTTATCGCATCACTGTTTTCAGGAGTGTTAACATGTTTTCAGATGTTAACAAGGATCTGAATCTCTTTTAAACAGGTTTTACCATCGTAGCTAGGTCTTTAATGACATTCAAACTAGGTTATACCTTTTAAGATTCTTTTTAATGTATATACTGGCAGAAAAGGAAATCATCCTAAATTCAATTAAAATATAATTATGGCACAAAAGGCCAAGTCACAAGGACAACTTTAATTTATAAGCCATGATTTTTGTAGAATCAAGGTATTTAGGCTTGAACGTTGTTCATTACCTTTTCTTGACAGGGAGTTGTAGGCTACGACTGTCTTTTGTCTTATATGACAATGGGTATAGCCCGTATGCATTATATCCCTAATGGATGTTTAATTCTTCAAAATAGGAAAGGATTTCGGGAGAATCCAGTATAAGGATGATTTGTGCGATTTTTATCGAATCACATTTTTCCAGGAATGTTAACATGTTTACAAATGTCAACAAGGATTTGAATCTTTTGAATAGGTTTTTACCATCTTGGCCTTGTCTGAAATGACATGTGGCTAGGTTTACCTTTAAGATTCTTTTTAATATGTAACGCAGAACAATCCTAAATTGAGATGTTAATAAGGATCTGAATCTAATTGAGGAATTACCATCTTGACCCTGTCTTAAAATGACACATGGGCTAGGCCTTGTCCCTTTTTAGATTTTGCCATTTTATTATAATGGTAGATCTTTTAGAAGGAATGTTATTTTAATTTATTTCATATACTCCATTCATATACAATGATATAAAAAGAGGTACAGAATTGCCCTAAACAAGACTTGAAAGAAATGATGTTGTCCATGAAGGGACTGAAAGATAAGTATGTCCTTATAAGGACTACTAAGGAAACGATCTTCAGCAAAAGGATTTTCTTCTTCATTTTATTTCTAAATGTTTTCTCCTTGGTTGCACATTAATCCTAGTCGCAGTACGAGGCTCGGCCTTTCCTAGGCTTCAAATGGGGAGAATTTCCATTACGGCTTCTTTGCTTGGCAACATATTAAAATATATAGAATTGAAAGCAATAATCCTCCGAATAGAGACGAGAGTATTCCTATGTTAAGTCTAGACTCAGAAGGTCAAGGAATGTGCTACTGTGTCCTTGAGATTAAACACAAAAGGCTAGTGTTTAATTCACTCAATGTTGGCTCTGATACCAACCTGTCACACCCCGATATTTCCACGTATTACCGGTGGGGAGTATCGTGACGTAGTTGATATCATCATAGTCAAACAACACAATTATAATGCACAGCGGAAGCAAAAGATAGGTTTATTTCAACTGAATAAAATTGTAATATTAAGTATCACAAAAGAGTTGAAACAGATCCACAGGCGGATCGAATAAAAAGGAAACTTGTTCAACAGACTTTAGCATCTAGAGCTTGCGAGACTTAATTAATGATGCCAGGAGTAGCCAGCCTATTTCGTCTAGTACCTGCACTTAACCTTTTTGGAAAATACGTCAGTTTACACTGGTAAATACAATTAACTGACTCATTTTGAAAATGTTTAGAAAAATTGATTTGAATGCACATGGAACAAAAAGTCTTTTATAACTTAGGACAATTATTTAAAAATAATCTTGTATACAGTTTTACTTATTTGTCGTCCGTCAGGGCCGGTTGGTAGAGCCGGTCAAGATTAACTGACACGCCACAGGTATAATGCCCACAAGGTTGATTCCTTTAAGTGGATTACCAGTTTTTACATAATGCAACTGTCAGGTGTACGCCTACACCTCGTGCTTAGGTCGTGGCCATTTCTTTGAATGGTGCCAAGGATATCCGGGACATGGTCATTTAACCCCCAAGGGCCATACACCAAATAATACAAATTAAAACAGGTTATGTAAATACATTAATCACAATCCGATTTAAATGACTACATATCTGACCAAGCGGTATTATTATAATACCGTATCCCAAGCCCGTATAGGGAAAATAAGTTAAGAGTATTTACCTGAGCAAATTTATACAATTTATCCCAGCCGTATACCACCAAGCAAGTACAGATAGCTTTTACTGGGCTCCTAAATCTAGAACGAAAGTTTTTAATAACCTATTAGATTCCTAACGGGTCTTAATTAAGCCTATGCTTAGACCGGTTAGTTTTAAAGGAGGATATACGGTTCAAACGCAAGATTAAGCGAAGACCGGATTAGAATGTGGTTTAGACCCGACAAGCTTGTATACTTGTGTAATAAGGGTAAACTAAACACATTTTGTATTTTGAGATGAAAATGATAAGGTTGGACCCGTTTCGGCTAATATATGCAAACTAGTTACATAAACCGATCCGAACGCGAAAAGTGCGTAACGGGTAACCAAATGAATCATGAACAGGTTTCCTAAGTTAATATGCCTTTAATATGTTGTGATATCAGTAGGATACCTTCCATTATGCCCAAAACGAATTTAAAACCAATTTATGCCCCGTAGGGGTATTTTGGTCATTTTAAAGGTTATAAGAGAGGTTAAATAATAATCTGAGGTCCTGGTCTGATATAATCCGTAAAATACTCAATTTAATAAGTTATATCAGTAGGGTATTACATATATGTGAAATTTATTAATTATAACCAAACTATGCACCGAAGGGGCATTTTGGTAATTTCACTTAAGCTTTAAAGGTCAAAATTAGAATTCTGAGTTTAAAAATTTTGCCTACTGTTTAATTATGAAAATTTACTTAGAACATCAGTAGGTATCAAACCTTATATGTTAAAAATAGTTTTAGCTTATACTATGCGTTAAAAACGCGTAAAAAGGCGATTTTAAGCGATTTCCGGGTTTTATAAGAAAAGCTGATATTTTTATCATTCCAGAAAGCTTAAAATGTTTTATTTATCATATAAAATCAGTAGCAAAAAGTTTGGTATCAAAATGTTATGTAAAACTCATTTTATGGCCAAAAGGGCAAAACCGGCAATTACCGAATCAAGCTTAGAACCCTATGTTATGCTCAGCCTAAAAATAAATAAAAATCTTCAAAAATCCCAAAATATTATTTTATATCAGTGGGTAAAAAGTTTGCTATAAAAATTTGGGTTTAAATAGGCTATATGCTAATTACGCCGTTTAATTAATAAAAAGCTTTCTAATTACGCTAATGAGCATAACTCCTAATCTAGACCTCAAACTGATGTCAAATTTTAGGGACAAGTCTATAAATCAGTAATGAAGGTTTCTATTCTTTTACTTTTTCAAAAATCACGTTTTAAGGTCAAAAGGGCA
This sequence comes from Helianthus tuberosus, assembly GCA_030545235.1. Lineage (NCBI taxonomy): Eukaryota > Viridiplantae > Streptophyta > Magnoliopsida > Asterales > Asteraceae > Helianthus > Helianthus tuberosus. Next base: position 33,489 of record JARYGA010042307.1, read on the forward strand.
TAATAGTCAACATTTAAGCATTTAACGGAAACATGCATATGAATCAGATAACTAATGAACCAAGTTGTATAATCACAGAGGGTTATACTAACATGTAACCTGGTCCTAATAAAGCTCTAAGGCATTTCTAAACTATGCTCTAATGGGTCAGAACTGAAAGTCAAAGCAAAAGTCTACTTTTGCGACTTTCGGCTCCAAACTGAGCTTAAACTGAAAATTGTCGGGTTGAACATGTGTAGACATGTTCTTACATTAATTACCAAGTTATATTAGTGATAAAATAGGTTGCATAGCTTCTACATTGTTAATTATGCATTTATTTGAAATTAAGCTATCTGTTGACTTTTTATAAACAAGTTTGACCCGACAATTGACCTAGCTAGAGTGGGAATCAGAGGGTGCCCTTTTAAGGGTTTATTGCCCACATAATTACCAACTCATAGGTACTTTCAATTTGGAATTTGACTGGACAAATTAAGGTTAATGACGAAGTCAAACCTTAATTACGACAGTTTGACTTTAGGCTAATTAACTAAGTAAAACTGAATTAAGGAAGGTTAATGACACTTACCAAGGTCCTATGCACGACTAAAGATCACTAGGAATGGGTCTTGAGCTCCAGGAACCTCCAGAAAATGAGTTGTGAAGTTTTCAAGGGAGTGTGTTCAAATGATGCAACAAGAACACCTTATATAGGGACTTTGATTGCACAAGATCAAGACAAATAAGTCTATGGGATGATTCCTGATCATCCCAAGTGTCCCTAGGCCCTTATAAACCATCAAACAAGCCCATAGAATCGAAAACAAGCTCCTTAAGTCGGTTAAACTTGCTGAAACAGGCACCTGTCCAAGGAATCTGCATCTGGGAACCTTAGGCGGGCCGCGTAAGATCCCATAGAGGGTCTACGCGGGCCGTGTGAGGGTGGCTCTCCGGTCAGCAAGTTTCAAATATTGCAATTTTGGTCCCTGGTCCTTCTAAACTCATTTTTAACTTGTTTTATTGCAATTTCAACCCTCTAACTTGACTTTTAAGGGCTCCAAGGCATAACTAAACTTTGTTAAGTCCTTGGTTAACTTTGTAATCACCCGAAAAGCCTTTAATTTCAACGTTGACGCTTTTAACCCCTCGTATGCGAATATTATCATAACTTTCTCATACTTTATCGAAACCTTGTGAAATTTTTATCACTTATTCTAGTGTGTATACTTAACCGTTACAAAGCTTCAGGTTCGCTAAAAGATCACTCAGAGGTACAACTTAAACATGTTGACACTTTTAACCCTTGTAGTTTGTAATCTCTCACTTTCTTCCACAATTAGCTTCGTATGATCCATGATTCATTCGTTTAAGGGTATAAACGTCGTGTAGGGTTATTGAACGATATATTTATCCATTGTTGACACTTTGAATCCTTTTATACACATAGATTCCTTGTTTGTCAACTTTAGTCCCTCTAACTTAATTCTTTACACGTTTAAAGTCCATGACACGTGTCAATATAATATTGGACATGAATTTTCGAGGTGTTACAGCACTCGACCTCGTTTTTTTCCAAGGTGGGTTGTCAAAATCATCATCAGAATCTTCTATCGTGGTACCTGACGTAACACCAACACAGAAACCCGATCAGCAACTCAGACTTTTTAGTAAATAAAAGTAGTTCATAATTTCAATTTACCGTGTGCTACTTCTTTAGGTTTATTGACTGTTCGTATAACCGCAGCCTTTTTTTTGTTTCGTTTCGATTCCAGCTTTATTCTCCTTCCGCTTCTTACCGGTTTCGCTACATATCTTGCTTGCGTCGGCTGAAAGAAAACTCACAAAAGTTGATGTTATTATTATGCATTGCCTTTTACCACGACAAACATATGGTTTGCCGTTTGATCATCTAACTTACATATGGGCATTTCACGATTTTGGACGGGTTCCGATTGTAAATAAACATTTTTTTCCATTACGGCCGGAAACAGATTTGCAATGTCAGACAGAAGTGTGCCAGCAGGCGGTTATTGTGCACATTTTACTTTTTTGTTAACAGGTTCAACTGTTAGTAACAAAAAAACACAACTGGTCAGGACAGCTAACTATTCTAGTAACCCCCCACCCTTCAGATTGCCACAACTAACTGCACCTTGTATAGGTGATGCTTCTTCTGTGTCTGATTCATCCAGCCTAATTGGTTTGTCAGGTTTGTTTCCGGGTTTTTTTGAAAGCCATTTCCCTTTTAATCTCTCACTCTTTCTCCGTTTCACTGAAAAACAGTTGTTTGTAGCATTCATGGAAATTTTTTCTAAATTTCACAACCACACGTTTCCCTTATAAATCACAGTTCAATATGCTTTCAAAAGTTAACAAATCAATCATAATTGTAAAACCCATCTATATAAACATACCTGTACATAATTTGTAAAACACACATGTACAACTCAAAACACAATTTTTATTAACTCTGAAACACGCAACAAGTTCTTAAAACACATCGAAGTGTGTAAAACACATTTCTTGAAACACAATAAACCACATTTGTTATCAAAACCCAGTAACAAACACAGATTTTAAAACACAACCAACAAACCCAACTTCCCTCATTACAAAACCTACCTATTCATACTGTAAAACACATTATACTACGCTTAACAACCATTTTCCGTTTCCTATTTACCTAAACCATACTCTATGATAGTAAAACACATCGAATTGTGTAAAACACATTTCTTCAAAAACAGTAAACCACACTTGTTATCAAAACCCAGTAACAAACACAGATTTTAAAACACAATCAACAAACCCAACTTCCCTCATTACAAAACCTACATATTCATACTGTAAAACACATTATACTACGCTTAACAACCATTTTCCATTTCCTATGTACCCAACCCATACTCTATGCTAGTAAAACACACCAACATCAACACATTACCAACCACAGGCACTTAACACACATTAATCGAAAATAAACTGTAACCCTACAAACATTTGTTGTTTCAAACACACACCTGCGGTTCCGGCGACTTTGCCTTTGCTTCCGACCACCGTGTCGCTTCCATCCATCTGGTTCAAAGGCCCCTGTTTTTTTAATCTCTTTCCTGCAAACATCAAATACTTCAATGTAAAACACAATTGAACCCTAATCGGCTAGTAAAACACGGAATGCAATGACCACTTGTTCTTACGTATATAGAACAAGGAAAATCTCTTATCTTCATCCATGATTTTAGGTATTTTTGGTATGATTTAGGGGGTTTTCGTTGTGGGTTTAGATAGAGAGAGAGAGTGAGAGAGAGAGAGAGAGGGAAATTCGCGTGCAATAAGGAGATGTGATATCCTGACGGTTATTTTGATTGATTTAAAACACGGTTAATGACAAAAATGCCCCTACTCATTTAAAACAATCTATTATTTAAAGTTAAATATTACAAGATTGCCATTGATTTAATCTCATCCATTAAACACACCAATCGGATGGACAAGATCGCTTCCTAGACTTTCTAGGAAAAACACACTTTCCGCAGGATCCCTACTCTCTCTCTCTCTCTCTCTCTCTCTATATATATATATATATATATATATATATAGGATAGGGTTTAAATGAGAACGCTAAATACTGTGAGAACCGTGAGAACGAATGAAAAAACCGTGAAAACTTTGTCAAAAATAATTCAAATTCAAATTTTTTTTCTACACTTATCATTATTATTCGAATACAGTGTTAGAAATTTAATTTACACATTTAAATTTACGTGAATTAGTAAATAAAGAAAATTTACACATGTGTAAGTTTGTCATTTACACATGTGTAAATCTGTTATATTTACACATGTGTAAAAAATCTAAAAAGAGTGATTTTGAAAGGAGAAATGAATTATTTGATGTTGTAAATTCTTTTTTTGATGTTGTATCTTAATTACGATGAGGTTTGTATTAAAAAATTTGTTTTGGTTGGTTTATTCATTTGTTCTCACGGTTCTCGCAATATTTAGCGTTCTCAAGATAACCCTCCCCTATATATATATATATATATATATATATAGGGGGTTCTAGAGTGAACACTAGTGTATTTGTGAACTGAGTGAACAAATCCTGGCCATTGATTTACATCATCAAATTGTAAAATACACTAGTGTAATTTCATCATCAAATCCTAGTCATTGATTTACACTTGTGTATTGATAATCAAGGGCTAGGATTAGTTCACTAATGTTCACAATCAAGGGGATTGTTCACAAATGAACCTAACCCTCTCTCGCTCTCATATATATATATATAGGGCTGTCCAAACTGCTCGACGATCGAGGATCTCTCGAAAAATGCTCGAAAAATGCTTGTTCGATTCCCGCTCAGTTTGTAAATGTGCCGCTCGGATCGGTTCGATTCAAATTCAATCCAAGCATGAGCAAAGGTCCGCTCGCTCGTCGATCGCTCGGTTTCGCTCGAATTATTTTTATTAATAATATATATATATATATTATATTTTAAAGATTAAAAGCCCAAAAAATATACTAGCCCAAAACAATTAAAAGCCCAAAATATATACTAGCCCAACTTAATAGTTAATATCAAAATCTAACCCTAAATCCCTAATTCCTAAAACAATACTCATAAACTGATTGTTCGAACTTCGAAGGTCTACATATCGCCGCTACCAGTTGCCTTGCCACACACCAAAATCTAACCCTAAATTCGAAGATCAAGCCCTCGTCGCTGCCAGTCTGCCACACAATCAAGCCCTCTTCGCTGCCATTCTGATTGTTCGATCCAGCTCGAACTCGCTGCCAGTTCCACATGTTCATTCTGTTTATGTTTGTTAAACTTCTATTTATTAAACTTCTGTTCTCTTTGTTAAATAGTATGCTGATCTGTTTGTTAAACTTCTGTTTATGCTGTTCTGTCTCGTTGTCATATTAATTGTTGACGGATTAAACATCCAAAAAGTTGCCCGATAGAACAAAAGAAACATTTATGTGTGTTAAACTTTTGTTTATTAATCTTCTATTCTCATTGTTAAAGAGTATGCTGCTCTGTTTGTTAAACTTCTGTTTATGTGCATTATAGGGAGCAGAAAACTTCTGCATATTCAACTTCTGTTTATGTGCGTTACAGGGAGCAGAAAACTTCTGCTGTTCTGCATATTCAAGGTTAACAAAATTTATGTTTATGTGCATATTCAACTTCTGTGTATGTGCATATTCGATTAACCTCATGATTTTAGTTATGTATTGCTTTGTTAGTAAAGTGTTGGACATGTTTTAATTAAGTTAGGATTTGTTTTTGTTGAACGCAACTTTATAATTCAATCGAGCGAAACCGAGCAAAAACGATCCGCTCGATTTTAATTATGATTTGATAAAAATTGAGCAAAACCGAGCGAAAATGATCCGATCGATTCAAATTCAATCCGAGCATGAGCATCACTTTTGTGCTCGGTATTGCAAATTCGATCCGATCGAATCAGATCGGTTGTAATTCAATCCGAGCATGAGCAGACCCTCGATCGGATCGGATCGGCTCATGAACACCCCTATATATATATATATATATATAGGAACAGGATCAGGAGAGAACGCCTCAAAGTGTGAGAACGGTGAGAACGATTCTCAGCCACAAGATCTTAGTGGTTTGTGGCTGAGATTGATGCGGTGACATTTTTGTAAATAATAGGGGCCTTGGAACTATCAGGAGGGGTAAAATAGGAAGATCCAAACAAAGGTGCACATGCTAATCACATGCCATTTTCCCCCATCATATTTAAACGACAATTTTAGACTAGGTATTTTCATGGCGTTTTTCTGAACTAGGTGTTTTTATGGTGTTTTAACTAGGTATTTTCATGACGTTTTTCTGGACTGAGTGTTTTATGGCATTTTCAACTGAGTTTTTTCATGGTGTTTCTGAACTGGGTGTTTTATGGCGTTTTTAACTGAGTATTTTCATATCGTTTTTTCTGAATTGGGTGTTTTTATGGCGTTTGATTTGAACACCCGGTTCATGTGAGTGGGTTTTTTGACAATATTACCTCTTAGTGTAATTTAGCATCAATGCCACATGTCACCACCAAAATCGTTTTCACCGTTCTCACACTTTCCAACGTTCTCTCTAAATCCTGACCCTATATATATATATATATATATATATATATATAGGGTAAGGTTCATTTGAGAACCAGTCTTATTGCGAGAACCGCGAGAACCAATGTGAACACAAAAAATACCTAAAAAATCCAAAAAACACACAATTTTTTTTAATATTTTTATAATAAAAATCGCTATATTTTGTTACAAAAAAAACGTTTTTTTTTTCGAGTAACAGTTATGGATGCACATGTGCATATGTATCATTTCTTGGACAAATTCCATAATATATTACCAGTAGTAGAAAAATGCACTTTCATTTACACTACCATATGTAATACACTACTGTTTACATTACCAATATTAGAAATGCATATGTGCATCTATATGTATCAACATGAAATAAGGTGTTTTGGTACAAAAAGTTTGTGATTTTAAATGATGAAGTAGGCCCATATACATGTGTTTTGGTTAGTTATATCTAGTGGTTGATGGTTTGATTACATTTGTCACTTTATAATGTAATATGTTGTTTGGATGGTATAAAGGGTGTTGATGTACATATAAAAAAGTGAAATATTGGTAATAATATTGTATTATGGATGGTAAAAAGCAATGGTATTGTATTACAGATGGTAGGAGGTAATAGTAGTGTAGTATGGATGGTATGATAGATGAAAAGGAATGTGTATTCAAAGTGGTGTACTAAAACACGTTATAACAAGTTCATACATATAGATGCACATGTGCATTTCTATTATTGTTAATGTAAAAAGTAGTGTATTATGAATGGTAGTGTAAATGAAAGTGCAATTGTCTGATATTTGTAATGAATTACGGAATTTGTCAAAGAAATGATACAAATGCACATGTGCATGGATAACAGTTACTCGAATTTTTTTTTTTGAATTTTTTTTTAGGAAAAATTACACTTTTCGTCCTTTATGTTTGTACCTAGTTGCAATGGATGTCCTTTACCTTTAATATTTACAGCCACAGTCCTTTTTTTTGAAAACATGTTACAGATTTCGTCCTTTGCCTCAAACCCAGTTAAAAAACTTGGTTAAGTTACATCACGTGCACAGCACGTGAGGGCATTTATGTCCATTTATGTCTTCCAGCTACCCACCATTTAAAAGCCCCAATATCTCCCCCAAATCCCTCATTTATCAGTTCACTCCTGATTCTCTCCCCTAGTTCTTCGAAATGGCATAAAATCCCCAAATTCATCTGCTGCTCTGCTCGTTCATCTTCTTCAGCAAGAAATTTTACTTGTACGGTCATGACGATGAATCAAGAACCAGTACCACCAACGTGGTTTATACGAGAGACCATGGATGGAGATGAAGTTGTTCAGTTGTATGGTAAGTTTATCTCTAACCTAAATTCTGATCTTTTTGAATGATTCAAGACAACCTATTGTAATGTGTATGTTTCTAACTAGTAAAAATTTGAAATTTGCAGTTGGAATGCCTCATCTATTCAGTATTAGGTTACATCATGGTGGTAGGTTAACCAAGAGTCCTGGTCGGGTTTACGAAGGTGGTAAGGTCAATTTTGTTGACATGATCGACGTTGATATGTTTTCTGTTCACGAGATTTCAGATATGATGGATGAGCTGGGTTATTCTGTTACTGATCATATATACTATGTTTTCCAAAACCCTGAAAAGGATTTAGATAATGGTATTGAATATTTAAGTAGTGACCAAGATATTTTGAACTTATCTAGGTATGTAGAAGTTCATAAGATTATCAATGTGTTTACATTACATGGTTTAGACAAAATTAAGGACTTCTTTCAGTCACCTATGAAGCCACAAAAGGGCATTACAATTGAAGAAATTGATGAGCCTGGCCCTTATGCAATAGTGCCTTCAAAACTAACTGTAACAAGAAGGTTGCAGTTAGATGAGCAGGGAGGTTTGAGTGTGAATGATCAGGCAGGTTTGAGTGTGAATGATCAGGCAGGTTTGAGTGTGAATGAGCAGGGAGGTTTGAGTGTGAATGAGCAGGGAGGTTTGAGTGTGAATGAGCAGGGAGGTGTGAATGTGAATGATCAGGAAGGTTTGAGTGTGAATGATCAGGAAGGTGTGAGTGTGCAGGAAGAACATGTGGACATGTTCTTGTATGATAATGCACCAGTTGACATTGAGGGGATTGATTTAGATGAAGAGGGTCCTGAAAATGACATGCTACTCAATAACATGTGTGAAACCTGGACAAGGTCCCATTTCTCTGGTATGTCCATTGTGTTCCCATTTCTCACTTGGTCTTAACTGGTATACACTTGACTAATGATAAAAACCAATGAACAGGTAGGGCATTAAGTGACATGCTACTCAATAACATGTGTGAAACCTTCAATGCCAAAATACTGGAAGGGAGGGACAAGCCTATCATTGCTGCTTTGGAGTATTTCAGGGAGTACCTAATGAGGAGGATTGTGACAGTGTTGAGGGCTATAGAAAGGACTGAAGGTCTTATTACACCTTGGGCACAAGAACAACTTCAGACAATTAAGAAAGATGCAGCCTTTTATCATGTGCAGTGGAATGGAGGGGATCTGTATGGGGTGAGTGGTAAACCTGGACACACAAGGGTAGTGGACTTGGCCAAAAAGACTTGTGCTTGTAGAGGCTGGGAAATCACAGGTATATTATTAATTGTTTGTCACTGACTTTTATCATTATTAACAGTTGTGTGACTGATTGTTCATGATTGTGACAGGCATGCCCTGCAGACATGCAGTGGCTGCAATATGGTTCATGGCTTCTAATGGTCAAAGAGTTGGTGCTTTGGAAAGCTGGTTTGATCCAGTCTACACAATAGGCAGGTGGAAAGAGGTGTATGCTTTCAAGATAAACCCTATAAATGGCAGAGCTCTATGGCCGAAGAGTGATGTTCCTATCAAGATAACACCACCAAAACATCACACACCAGTGGGTAGGCCAAAGAAGGTTAGGAAAAGGTCAGCCGTGGAGATGGAGGATGAAGGCTCAAGCAAGAAGAAGGGCAGGTTATCAAAGAAGAATATGAAGGGTGTATGTGGAAAATGTGGGAACACCGGACACAATCAAAGGACTTGCAAGGGGCAAGGTGAAA
>JARYGA010042308.1:0-28432 GCA_030545235.1 Helianthus tuberosus
CCTTGATTTTCATGTCTCACCAAAGTCTCGTAACTTCCGATCAATTGAGTACGTGAAATGACCAAAAGGACGAATATCGTAGGCCTAACATCGATGACATATTTGTCCAAGTAAGTCAAGACACGCTACCTCAATTCGAAAGGGGTTCAAATCACTTTGGTTAGTCACCGTTCCTCTACCCAGAACACTCTATGTTTTACGAGCCTATCTTTTATATGCTATCTCGATTTTATGTGTGGTTTTAAACTCTATTCTTCGTTTATTTTGACTCTTTGTTTGTTTTGAGACTTTTACACGAATCACACGTTGTCCGCAATCTAAAACGTAACTTCTAATCTCAGATTGAACTAAATTTATGAAGCTTTATTCTATGTGCAATCTAGGAGATAATGTGATTGAAGGACACTAGATGTAACATGGCATTTAATACGAGGGGAAAGTGACGTGTCCGAAACATGGTGGATACGCCACTGGTACTTCCTATATATAAGTGTTTCTGGCATGTTACCTGCTTTCGTACCAAGGGCTATGCGAAGTTTAGTGTCTGATGTGGGATTCTAAAGCTATGGAAGGTCTATTTTGTGTATTCTATGAGAAACTTATGTGAAATCTATCGTGTACTCTAGTGAAATCTATATGTAAGCTACGTATGTGTGATGGAGAAACAAAATACGAAATGTAACCTAGCGCCGAGTACGAGGTGGAAGCGATGTGCCCGAAGCGTGGTGGATACGCCACTAGTACTTCCTATATATAAGCGTTTCTGACATGTTGCCAAACTTCGTACAGCGTGCCATGCGAAGGTCGTGGGTTTTTGTGGTATTGGAATCTATGTGAAACTTGAATCTCGATCTCGTGAATCTTGTTGAGTTTGAGTCTATTGTGTGTGAATCTATATCGTGAGGCTTCATGAATTTAGACTTATATGATCCTCTTATTGGATCTTTAGGATGTCTTCTCGAAAGCTATCTGACACCCTCAGGAAATCCAAGGAGAAGTCTCAGAAAAAGATGATGTCGTTCATGGCCGACCAGATTGCTCGAGTCATGCCGAGGATCGTCTCTGAGCTCCAAGGATCAAACACGCCTCCATCCTCTGTGGACTCCAAGGCTGAGAAGCAAAAGCCTACTAAGTTCAACTATAAGCATTTCATCTCTTGTAACCCTAAGTCTTTCATGGGCAGTGATAGGGTGACTGCTATGCTCGAGTGGTTCGACAGCATCGAGGTTACCTTCATTGACAGGGAGTGCCCAGACCACTTAAAGACTAGGAGTGCAACTGGGATGTTTCAAGGCAGAGCGTTGGAGTGGTGGTCGAATGAGAGAAACACCCGTTCAAATGAAGAAGCCTATGCTCTTCCATGGGCTGAGGTGTGAGAACTAATGATGCTTGAGTTCTGCCCTCCTCATGAATAATTGAAGCTTGAAGAAGAGTTTTGGCATTTGAAGCAGGTTGGTGATGATAACCTGGCTTATACTACCCGTTTTAAGCAGCTCAGCTTGATCGTTCCTCACTTGGTTTCTACTCCTAAGCGAATGATAAGCAAGTACATCAATGGTCTGCCTCCTGCTATGTGTGATTCTATTGAAGCAGCTCAACTAGAAACTAATGAAGAAGTTTATCGATTGGCAGCAAGTTTGAACAACAACCGTGTGCGTGATAAACAGTTCGCTACTCCTGCTCCCTGTAAGTCTACGAACCAATTTACCCAGCAGCCAAGCGGCAGCAAGAACAAGAAAAGGAAATCCCAGGGTTGCGGATGTAATGCTATTACTCCAGCTGTAAACCCTGCTGCTAAACCTGCTCCTACTACTGCTGCTGCTAACCCTGCTGCTCCTGAAGATAAGAAGCAGTACACTGGTTCTCACCCAAAGTGTACCACTTGCAACTACCATCATCCTGCTACATCTGCATGTCGTTTGTGCACCAACTGTAATCGCTATGGTCACACGACTCCCTACTGTCGTCAAGCTAACCCAGCCCAGCCAGCTCAGCAAGCCCCAGCTCAAGCAGCTCTACCTGCACCTCCAGCACCTCTGCAGAAGCCAAGGCCAGTCAACGCTGTTCGTGCATGCTACAAGTGTGGAGATACTACCCACCTCCGTAACCAGTGTCCTCAGCTGAACCAGGACCAGCAGCCAGCCTCTCATGGACGAGCGTTCAATCTCAATTCAAATCAGGCTCGTAATGACAATGACGTTGTCAATGGTACGTTCCTTGTTAATAACCTTTATGCTTCGATTCTATTTGATACTGGTGCCGATAAAAGCTTTGTGTCCGTGGAATTTGAGTCTTTGATAAACTGTACACGCTCCAAGTTACCTAAGTCATTCTCAGTTGAGGTCGCTAATGGTAAGTCGATTCTTGTGAATTCTATCGTGTGTGATTGTTCCTTGATTCTTAACGATCACGTCTTCTCTATTGATCTTATATCAATGCGGTTGGGTAGTTTTGATGTTATCATTGGTATGGACTGGTTGCGTAAGAACCATGCCGAGATTGTTTGTCATGAGAAACTTGTCCGTCTTCCTCTTCCCTCTGGTGATACTTTGATCGTCTATGGAGACCGACCTTCAAAGGGGCTGAGATTGATGTCATGCACACAAGCGAGTAGAAGTTTACGTAAACAGAACCCTGCCTTCTTGGCCCACGTGGTGGAACAAAAAGGCAAGGGGAAGAACATAAGCGATGTTCCAGTGGTGTGTGACTTCACTGATGTCTTTCCTGAAGATCTTCCTGGTCTCCCTCCTCCCAGATCCGTTGACTTTCGTATTGATCTCGTACCTGGTGCGACTCTTATCGCCAGGGCTCCCTATCATCTTGCACCTTCCGAGATGCAAGAGTTATCTATTCAGCTACAGGAATTTCTCGATAAGGGTTTTATTCGTCCTAGTACCTCCCCGTGGGGTGCTCCCATTTTATTCGTCAAGAAGAAGGATGGTTCCTTCCGTATGTGTATTGACTACCGTGAACTTAATAAGCTTACTGTGAAGAATCGTTGTCCGCTCCCTCATATTGATGACCTATTTGACCAACTACAAGGCGCGTCGTGTTTCCCAAAGATTGACCTACGTTCTAGGTATCATCAACTGCGTGTCCTCGAAGATGATATTCCTAAGACTGCGTTTCGTACTCGATATGGGCACTACGAGTTCGTAGTCATGCCTTTTGGCTTGACCAACGCACCTGCAGTATTCAAGGACCTTATGAACCGTGTGTGTAAACCCTATTTGGATCATTTTGAGATAGTCTTTATTGAATATATTCTTATTTATTCTAAGTCTAAAGCTGATCATGCTCGTCATTTACGACTTATGCTTGAACTCTTACGTGGTGAACGTTTGTATGTTAAATTTTCTAAGTGTGAGTTTTGGATTGATGAAGTGCAATTTCTTGGTCATATTGTTAGTAGTCAGGGTATACATGTTGACCCTTCAATCTCGTTACTCTGCCCGATTCTTATCCTATTATAATCTAATCAGGCTAATTCTAGAAAGAGCTCCCTTTGATCCAATAGCAGTTTATACTGTTAAGCAATCACTGTGAGTATACTCGATCCCCTTTTTACTTTAAACTTTTGGGGTGTAACATGTATTCTATGAAACTTAAACTTGAATCTTTGAAACTTATACTCTATCCTATGTAAACATGAAACTTGCGATTCTTGATTCTTGACTCTTTGTGCTATGTGACGTTTAATCCAGAGTGTGTAGTTCCACCTTAACAATAGTAGCGCTATAGGAGATGCACCTCTCCCACTATTCTCGGGGGATATTGTTAGGAGGATTCTAGTTTACCTTGAGTCTTGGGTAAACATTAAAGCATCGGGATACTTGGGCTATCACTGCGTGGACTGCGACACTAGCACGGCTGAAACTACTTTATTGCTTACATTATGGATATGAGTTGTTTTTAATCTATTATTCTATTATCAAACTTGTATACTCGCCAATACTTTTGTATTGATATTTTAATACATGTTGCAGGCTGATAGGATGCTTGGAATGCATGGAAAACAGGCTAGGAGAAGCTTAGAAATGTCGCCTAGTTAATTTAGTCTTTTGAACAAATTGAACATTTTATGATTTGGTTTGTAATGTGATACTTGTGAGGACGTTTGTTAGACATTTGCATGAAATCAATTAATCTTTATTGAAACAATAGTGTTATGGAATCTCATGAGAAATCTGAACGCTTAGTGCTCGCACCCCGATGTTTTCGCCATCGGTTGGGGTGTGACAACGCCACTACGGCGAGGAACTGGTGGAGGCAGGAAACCGGATTCAGGACGTGGGGGAAAGGATTACGTGGAAGTACGACGAGAGGGAGCGTTGTTTCTGAAGAGCCAGCTAACGGTGGTGGTGTGTGTGTATAATAATAATATGTAGAAAAAATAAATAAATAAATAAATAAATAATATATATTGTATAATACTAACTAAAAATAAAACTTTTGTAAAATAGATGGTTTGTATCGATGCATAGTATTATAAAAATATATGAAAATCGCAAGGTCGACAATTTTGGCTATACGTGTTGACATAATTGTTTCTGTGCTTGCTCTATTGTGTTTGGTTGTTATCCAATTTGTGACAATAATTTGCATATATTGTTAATGATTCAGATGGAAAACGCAGACAACCAACCGGTAAATGAAGTTAACCAATCCGAACAAAATAATGAAGTCCATTTTCTTAATAGGCAAGACATAGAAAATATCGTTGCTCAGGGAATAGCCAATGCTATCCCGGGAATTGTTGCTGCTGTTAAAAACCCTACTGAACCTTCGCAAGCCAACAATAGCAAACGTACTCACGACGATAATTTTAGTAACAGTGTAAATGGAGGCGACAATAATGACAATAATGTGGTTCAAGCCCCAATACTTAAGAAAATGAAAATTGCAACACCTGGTTGCACTTATAAAGAATTTATTTCCTGTAAACCAGTTGAATTTGCAGGCAATGAAGGGGCGACTGCCGCGCTGCGTTGGTTAGAAAAGACCAAGGCAGTAATCAAAATCAGTAAATGTGCAGAGGAAGACAAGGTTATGTATGCATCCCATCTTTTTAAAGAAGAAGTGTTAGAATGGTGGAACACGGTGCTACAAGCCAATGGAAGTGACGTGGCTTACGCCATGAGCTGGGAGGAATTTAGGGAATTGATGGAAAGAAAATTTTGTCCCGCCTACGAAACGGAACAAATGACGAATAAGTTCCTGAACCACCGGATGGTGGATGTTGAATGTCGAGGGTATACTTCGAAATTCTTCGAGTATGCCAGAATTGTGTCGACTCTGGCTTCGCCAGAACCGGTACTTATTTCTCGCTATATTTGGGGTTTAATTAGCGAGATTCGTGATATCGTCAAAGCTGCGAGACCCCGCATAATTGACGATGCCGTTGAATTGGCCAACACCTTGACTGACGGACTAGTGCGCACAAGAGAAGAGAATAGGAAAAAGGAATTGGCCCAAAAGATTACTCAAGGTTTTCGTGGGGGTAGTAATGCTAGTAACTTCAAGAGAAGGGGAACCGGGCAATCCTCCACTGCTCCATTTTGCAGTACCTGTAAGAGAAAACACCTTGGGAAATGTAAGGGGTACTGTAATTTCTGCAAAATCCCGGGGCACCAAGAGGAGAATTGCAGGAAGAAATCCATGATCTGCTTCAATTGCGGAGAAGCAGGGAATTTGAGACCAGAATGCCCTAAACTGGTCAAGCCAGCTGATAACAAGGCCAAACTTGCTGAAGGAACTAATAAGAAGAATGCAAGAGCCTTCCAGCTGACAACACAAGAAGCCGATCTGATTCCGGATGTGATAGCTGGTACGTTTCTTGTGCATGACGTTTATACAAAAGTATTATTTGACTCTGGTGCAAACCAAAGTTTTATAAATACTTCATTTTGCCAAGCTCTTAAGCAACCTTTAACCAAACTTAGGCAGATTTATATGGTAGAAACCGCAGATGGTAATTCTGTTAAAATAGATAAGGTTCTTCAAGAAGGGAAGATAGAACTTTCAGGCCACAAATTTTCTGCAAACCTACTACCTATGAATTTAGTTGGGTTCGATGTGGTATTAGGAATGGATTGGCTAGTAGCCAACCATGCTCGAATCCTCTGTGATAAGAATTCCATAGAAATTCATACACCCACAGGAGAAGTAATTTTGATTTCAGGAGATAAGCCCCGTAAACCAATGAAGTTCATTTCAGTAATGAAAGTTGCTAGTTATGAACGAAAGTAAGGAATAATGTATATGATTTCGGTAATCATTAACACTAAAGGTAAGGAACTTAAGGAAATCTAGAAGAGCTACCTGGATTACCACCAGATAGAGAGGTAGAGTTTAGAATTCATCTGATTCCTGGAACTACACCAATAGCTAAGGCACCTTATCGTTAGCACCCACCGAAATGTTAGAACTAAAGAAGCAGTTAGATGAATTGTTAGGCAAAGGATTCATACAACCTAGTTCATCCCCTTGGGGAGCGCCTGTGCTGTTTGTAAAGAAAAGGGATGGTTCAATGCGAATGTGTATCGATTATAGGGAATTGAATAAGGTTACAATTAGGAATCGATACCCATTACCTAGGATTGATGATCTTTTTGATCAACTTCAGGGAGCTAGATATTTCTCTAAGATATTCTTGCGCTACGGATACCATCAGCTGAAGGTACAGGAAGAAGACATACCAAAACTGCTTTCAGGAGTAGCTATGGTCACTACGAGTTTACAATTATGCCATTTGGACTAACTAATGCTCCTGCAGCATTCATGGACATGATGAATAAGATCTGCAAACCGTATTTGGATAAATTCGTAATTGTCTTCATCGACGATATACTTATTTATTCCAAGAGTCAGGACGGGCATTGTGAGCACCTACATGCACTCTTAACCCTGTTAAGAAAGGAAAAGCTTTATGCCAAATTCTCGAAGTGTGAATTCTGGCTACAAGAGGTGCAATTTTTAGGACACATGGTGAATCACGAAGGCATTCACGTAGATCCCTCCAAGATAGAAGCAATCGTAAATTGGAAGGTCCCACAATCAGCAACTGAAGTTAGAAGTTTCCTAGGGTTAGCTGGATATTATAGGTGCTTCATACGAGATTTCTCTAAGATAGTTGTTCCGTTAACTAAGCTAACCTGTAAAACTGTTAAGTTTGAAGGGGGACCTAAGCAAGAAGAGTCCTTTAGGATTTTGAAGCAAAGATTAACAAATGCCCCAATACTTGCCTTACCAGACGGAACGGAAGATTTTGAAGTCTTCTGCGACGCTTCTAAGTTGGGATTAGGATGTGTGCTGATGTAACGCAAAAAGGTAATTGCGTATGCATAAAGGCAGTTGAAGAAGCACGAGGAAAATTATACGACTCATGATTTAGAATTAGGAGCTATAATTTTTGCCCTTAAAATTTGGAGGCATTATCTGTACGGAAGTAAGTTTACAGTCTATACAGATCATAAGAGTTTAAGGTACATATTTGGGCAAAAAGAATTAAACATGAGGCAAAGAAGATGGATGGAAATTCTAAGTGACTACGACTGTGATATTCAATATCACGAAGGAAAGGCAAATGTAGTAGCAGATGCCTTAAGTCGCAAGTATCTTGAAAAACAAAGACGAGTCCGTGCTCTTAGATTAAATCTACATTTAGATTTAATGGAACAACTGAAGAACGTTCAAGAAACAGCAATCAAGGATGATGCTGAAGGAATGAAAGGAAGAATAAAAGAATTAGAACAAGGGACTGATGGAATTTGGAGATTCCATAAGAAAAGGATTTTGGTACCTAAGCAAGGAAATTTAAGAAATAAAATTTTAGAGGAAGCACATAAATCTAGATATACCATGCACTCTAGTAATAATAAGATGTACCAAGATTTAAGAGGTAACTTTTGGTGGATAGGAATGAAAAAGGACATAGCTAGATATCTATCGAAGTGTCTAACTTGTTCGCAAGTTAAGGCAGAACACCAGAAACCTTCAGGTTTACTTCAACAATTAGAAATGCCTGTATGGAAATGGGAACTAATAACAATGGACTTTGTTACTAAGTTACCCAATACCAGAAAAGGTAACGATGCAATCTGGGTGATTGTAGATCGATTAACCAAATCAGCTCATTTTCTGCCGATGAAGGAAACCTTTAGCATGGAAAGATTAGCAAAGTTATACGTAGATGAGGTAGTATCCTTACATGAAGTCCCACTCTCCATAGTATCAGATAGGGATAGTCGTTTCACTTCGCATTTCTGGACAAGTTTCCAAGAAGCAATGGGGACCCGACTGAATTTAAGTACTGCATACCATCCCCAAACAAACGGACAAAGTGAAAGGACGATCCAAACCCTGGAAGACATGCTCAGGGCATGTGTCATAGATTTTGGTGGAAACTAGGATGACCACCTACCCTTACTCGAATTCTCCTATAACCATAGTTATCATGCCAGCATCGAGGCTGCCCCATTCGAAGCACTATATGGACGAAAGTGCCGAACTCCAGTTTGTTTGGCAGAAATAGGAGAAAGCCAATTATCAGGTCCCGATATTGTACATGAAACCACTGACAAGATAACTTAAATCAAGGAAAGACTGAAAATGGCTCGAGACCGCCAGTAAAGTTATGCAGATAATAGACGTAGGTCGTTAGAATTTCAAGTTGGAGACAAGGTACTGTTGAAAGTTTCTCCTTGGAAAGGGGTAGTTCGTTCGGTAAAAAGGGAAAGCTAAGTCCAAGGTACATTGGACCATTCCCTGTTATCCAACGGATAGGACCAGTTACCTATCGCTTACAACTACCAGAAGAGCTAGCCGGGGTACATGACGTGTTTCATGTATCCAATCTCAAGAAATGTTTATCGGACGAATCACTGGTAGTACCTCTTCAAGATATAGAGGTAAATGAAAAGTTGAAATTTGTTGAGAAACCACTCCAAATAGAAGACAGAAAGATTAAGTTCCTCAAGCACAAAAGATTGGTGCTGGTCAAAGTAAAGTGTGATTCAAAAAGAGGACCCGAGTACACATGGGAACTAGAATCGGAAATGAAGCGGAAGTATCCTTACCCGTTTCAGTAAATCTCGAGGATGAGATTTTAAATAAGGTGGGGAGGATGTAAGGACCTGCACGAAATTTTCCCTAAAACGCTCCGTAAGTAGAAACCCGAACCCCTAAAACCCTAATTCTTATGAAAAACCAAGAAATTCAATTTTTCTGATCTCTCGCGGGCCGCGTAAGAGTTAAGCCAATCTTACGTGGGGCGCGACAGCTAGGCTAATCTCCGGATAACGATCAATGCCACGTGTCTGACACGTGGCAGACCTACTGTCACACCCCGATATTTCCACGTATTACCGGTGGGCCCGGTGGGGAGTATCGTGACGTAGTTGATATCATCATAGTCAAACAACACAATATATAAATGCACAACGGAAGCAAGAGATAAATATATTACAATCCGAATATAAAGTAATATCAAGTATTACAACGGAAAGTAAAGGATCCACATGCGGATCTATTAAAAGGAAAAACTGTTCAACAGACTTTAGGCATCTAGAACTTGCAAGATTCCCTATTGACGCCCTGAGCTCCCAGCCAATTACGTTCAGTACCTGTCACTTAACCTTTTTGGAAAATACGTCACTTTACACTGGTAAATACAATTAACCGACTCATTTGAAAA
Source organism: Helianthus tuberosus (assembly GCA_030545235.1). NCBI lineage: Eukaryota > Viridiplantae > Streptophyta > Magnoliopsida > Asterales > Asteraceae > Helianthus > Helianthus tuberosus. The sequence continues at coordinate 9,695 of JARYGA010042308.1, forward strand.
GGTTTAATAAAATTGATTTGAATGCACAAGGCACAACATATCTTTTATAACTTGGGACAATTATTTTATAATCTTGTATACAGATTTACATGTTCGTTGTACGTTCAGGGCCCGATGTAGAAACCGAGTCAGGATTAACAGACACGCCACAAGTATAGGCCCACAAGAGAGTGAGATACTGTTTCCCTTAAGCGACTATTAGGTGTATGCCTACACCCCGTGCTTAAGACGTGGCCATTTTATAATACAATGATGTCAAGGATATCCGGGACATGGTCATTAACCCCTAAAGGCTTTTATTTCAAACAATACAGATTAAAGCGGGTTACCTCAATAATTTAATCACAATACGACTAAACATTCAATACCCGACCAAGAGCTATTATTATAATACCGTATCCCAAGCCCGTATAAGGAAAATAAGTTAAGAGTATTTACCTGAGCTAGCAAATGCAATTTATACTCAGTCGTATATTCTAATCAGCAAGCACAAGTACTTTTACTGGGGCTCTCAATCTGGAACGAAGGTTTTATTAACCTATTAGATTCCTAACGGGTCTTATTTAAGTCGTAACTTAGACCGGTTAGTTTTTAAGGAAAGGTTTATGGTTCAAAACGCATGATTAAGCGAAGACCGGAATAGAATGTGATTTAGACCCGACAAGTTTGAAGACTTGTATAATATGGGTGATCTAAACACATTATGGATTTTGAGATAAAAATGATAAGGTTTGACCCGTTTCGGCTAATTTATGGAAACTAGTTACATAAACCGAACCGAACGCGCAAGAAGCGTAACGGGTAACCAAAAGAATCATTTACAGGTTTCCTAAGTTAATATGCCTTAAATATGTTGTGATATCAGTAGGATATCTTCCGTTATGCCCAAAACGAGTTTAACCTTAATTTAAGCCCCGTAGGGGTATTTTGGTCATTTTAAAGGTTATAAAAGAGGTTAAATGAAATTCTGAGATTCGGGTCCGAATACATCAGTAAAATAACTTATTTTAATAGCTCATATCAGTTGGTAATAAGTCTTATATGACAAAGTGGTTTTAAATCCATACTAGGTGTTAAATACGCTTAAAAAGCCATTTTAAGCGATTTCAGGGTTATACAGGAAATCTGAGTTTTCTGATCAGGTTAATAAGTTCAAAATACTTCATTTATTATATAAAATCAGTAGCAATTGGATTGGTGTCAAAATTCTATGTTCATTTTATAACCAAAAAGGGTATAATCGGTATTTACCGAATCAACACCATAACCTTAGGTTATGAGCAGGTTAAAAATAATTAAAAATCTTTAAAAATCCCAAAATATTATATTACATCAGTGGGTAAAAGGTTTGGTGTCAAAAATTCGGTTTAGATAGGCTTTATGCTAATGAAGCCGTTTAATTACTACAAAGCGTTTTAATTACGTCGTTGAGCATAACCCCTATTCTAGACCTCCAACTGATGTGAAATTTTAGGGACATGTTTATAAATCAGTAGCAAAGATTATTGTCCTTTCACATTTCCAAAATTCTCGTTTTATGGTCAAAAGGGCATTATGGTCAACTTTAAGCATTTAACGGAAACGTGTAAACGAATCGGGTAATCTACGAACCAACCACAGAGGGTTATACTAACATGTAACCTGGTTCTAATGAAGTCCTAAGGCATTTCTAAATCATACTAAATCGGGTTAGAACTGAAGTCAAAGCAAAAGTCAAAGTTTTGCGACTTTCGGTTCCGAACCGGGTCTAAACAGAAAATTGTCGGGTCGAACATGTTTGGACATGTTCTTACATTTATTACTAAGTTATATGAGTTGTAAAATAGGTTACACGCCTTCTGCATTTCAAATTATGCGTTAATTCGAAGATTATAGTTCTGTTGACTTTTTATAAACAACTTTGACCCGACATTTGATCTAGTTAGAACGGGAATCAGCGGGTGCCCTTCTAAGGGTTTATTGCCCACATGATTACCAACTTATAACTACCTTAAGTTTGACTAATCACTGGACCATTAGTGATTAATCGACAAGTCAAACCTTAATTACGACGGTTTGACTTTTAAGCTAATAACTAAGCAAAACTCAACTAAGGAAGGTCAAACATACTTACAGAAGTCCTATGCACAATTAGGGATGCTTAGGGTCTGCTCTTGAACTCCCAAAAGCTCCAGAAATGCAGATGGAATGAATGCAAGAATGTTGCAAACATGAGGGCCTTATATAGTGCTTTAGGATGCTCATGATCATGACAAATCATACTACAACTGATCATGGATCAGTAACAAGTGTCCCTAAGTGCCTAGGAATTAATAGGGGTCGCCCATGGAGTGAAAATATCTGTTTTAAGTCTATTACATGGGCTGAACAGCCAACTGATCGATTTTCTGCATCTGGGCACCCCTTACGGACCGTAAGGGGGTGGCTTACGGTCCGTAAGCCCTTTGCAGAAGGCAAAAAGTTTTGATCTTTCGAGCTTTGAAAGGGTAACTTAAGTAAAATGATTTTGGGTCATGAATTATCAGTTTGGGGCCTCTACAACAGGCTTGAACAGTTATGTACCCTACCATGTTGCAATGTTTTCATGGACCTTAAAGAAAAACCATAAACGAATGTTTGTCGTGCATTTCTTCGTAGGATTCCACTCTTGCAAATATGAATCAATTATTGCTAGAAATCACCGGATTTGAATGTATACCAGATGTTTATTATTTATATTAGGGTCTTGGGATTCATAATGAGGTTGTTCAGAGGTATAAGTTTAACAGGACGACACTTTTAAATCCTGCCATACATCTTTAATTGGATCCGGGTTTATAATATTTTTGTCTTACATGACACGTGTCGTTATTCTATTGAACACGAATTTTCGAGGTGTTACATCCTCACCCCCTTAAAAGAAATCTCGACCTCGAGATTTACTGAAATAAATGAGGGTACCTTTCTTTCATTGTGGACTCAACCTCCCATGTGTAGTCGGGACCTCTACGGGCATCCTATTTAACCTTTACTATTGGCACATGCTTCCTTCGAAGCTTCTTAACCTGTCGATCCTCAATCGACACAGGATGCTCATCACATCATAAATCTGCATATCATTATGTGATAGTGCTTCTTGACTTATTGGCGAAACACACCCTTCAGTCACTAGTGTGCAATGTATTGCGAGCTCCGCCAAGTTCCTTACATAGGGTTTAGCTTATAAGCTACTTGATCTTGATACATTCGATTTCCTTTGTATGATTATATATATTCAGAGCTTAACTATCCTGATAATTTAACAAATTTTGGCACACCCCTTCTGGGTGATATCTTTTGTTGAACCTTATTCCTTAACAAGAATTTAGGAGGTTTGCTATTTTCATTAATCCTTGATTTTCTGCCGAATACTGGCATCTTACAGATGATTATAAATTTGCGTGATCTTATTTGTTGTTTCCAAGGCAATTTTCAGATCCTGATAAGTAGACTTCCCGAAGTCCCGTCCATCCAACGGATGTCTTGATATTTTATTTATACAAGGTCTCCAAAGGAGCCACCTTGATACTTATATAACAACTATTATAGAAAAGCTTATCTTAAGTGGAGATGGTTATTCTAACCATTGCTCAAAACTAATCTTAAGGAGTAGCTAATCCTTACAGTTAGTCGAACAAAGCGACGATCATGGGTAGCTGATGGTGATTTTTAATCGTTGCCTAAATAAGGTTGCAGTAATTAATGCATAAGAAAAATGAACCGTCTTTCTTAATTAACTATACCGAATTCTCAGGATATTGAGTTAGGCTATATGAACCCTCTATCTTAAAACTTAGTTAATCAGGGTTTCGATTCTTCCAATGATGGTACTAACCGTCTTGGAGATTTCATAATAATACGACCTTAAATGGGATATAAACCTTAACTCTACCTGCCTCTCAGGGGTAAACAGGGTAATCTTAGGAGAAGATAATCAAGACACACGGAGATTACAGAGATTTTCCAAATCTCAGGCTCCAGTTCATTTATCTTTGCCTATGTTAGATAGATGGCATATTTACGTTACGAGTCCCCAGATTTAATCAGAGACACTTACTTGGACAATTCCATTCTAGATATCTTCCTTGAATATCATTAGTTGACTTTAGTACCATATGATTATTGGAATACCTTCGTGGTCCCATGCATTAAACCTCCATACTGATCAGGCATGGAAGCAATCTATGGAACGTATTAAAATACACCAGCCCTCATATGGCGCTTTTCGTCATACCATCTGGTATTCTTAATCGATAGAGATCAAGAGATATCAACTACTTATTCTGACGTACTTCATCTGGAGAGAGGGTGTACTAGAATTTTATGACTGAAGATTTCTAATAGGAACAGAAGAAATGGTTCCTATGATTTCGTCTGTAAGTTTTACCTTACACTTCATATCTAGGGTTCTCATGAAAGACTTTAAGAGTTTGTTATACTTACCATCTATGAAGGATTGATTGGTATCCGAATCAAAGCAGAACCCTTAGCGTTTATTCTACTTCATATTTTATGCTTAAGGTTCTAACAGGCAGATTTAATGACTTACAAAATTTATTCCACAAATGACTTATCTGCACCTGAATCAAACAATACCCTTGCATATACATCATGGATAAGGACGTACCGGCTATAACATTGTCATCTTGTATGGCCTCTTTTGCATCCATCTGAGAGGCCTTAGCGTCAGTCTTCTTGTCTCCTTCAAACTTCTTAGCATACCTTGGGCAATTGGATTTGATATACCCTTTCTCGTTACAGTTGTAACAAGTCGCATCTCCTATCTTCTGGCATTCCAATGTTTTATGCTCACTAGATTTGCAGATCCCACAAGCCCTGGGCTGCGACTGGGATTTTGATTCGACCCTGCACTTCCCATAATGGCGCTTCTTGCAGGTCTTGCATACTGGTTTCTGGTTGGACTTTTGTTTGTTCTTCTTCTTAGAGCTCTGGGAGTTATCTTCCTCCCTTTTCCTTTTTAGCTCATCTTTTGCATTGGATGCATGAACAAGATCCTCCTTATGAGTAAGGAAATGTGGTCCTAGATAAAATTTGGAGCGAGTAGCATGAGGCTCCTTGAACTTTTTCACAGCCTTCTTCACAGCTTTCTCAACAGCTGCGTCTATCATAGTTTGAAGAACATCTCCGGAAATTCTAAGGTTCGCAATGGTAGCATCATTGGCATGTGTCGCATCATTCATGACACGATCAACAGCTGTCTTATCTGAGTTTGCCATACTCGATATTGGTTCCTAACACCAATAAAACAATTTCTTAGTTGCAATCCAACAACTGCTATTCTTCATCCCGATAGCCTTTACATATACTAACCATGGTATCAATAGACCATACAAGCTAATATAGTACTAACATTCTTAATGAATGTTATTTAATATATATTCATTATGTTTAGCCTAGGTCACGAAAGACCATCAATGGCATTTAAGGTTTGGACCTAATCCATCATCTTTTTGATAGGGGATCAAAGTGTCACATCTGTCTTTATTATATTGATGAATTTGGATAGCTTGTCATAAGGATATCAGAAAAGAGTGATTCCTAATAGATATAAAATATCAATCTAAGATTTGTTGGAGCATTTTCAAAATTATCATCGGCCAATTTCTACCTTGCAGTCCAAATCAGGAGGAGACAACAGTTCTCAGCATTTATCCTTTATTAGAGAATCATATATGCCAGCATCAAATACATTTATGTATAAACTGCTTGATAAGGAAAGGTACCTGCTATATAGTTATCATTCTGCACCATCTCCTGGGCGTTCATCTGGAAGACTCATGCGCTTGTTTTCTTGGCCTCTTCAGGCTTCTTCTGATTCCTAGGGCAGTTAGTCTTGATATGCCCCTTCTCGTTGCAACCATAACAGGTTGCATCTTTCAACTTCTTGCAATCCAAGGTTTTATGTTCCTTAGACTTGCAGATTCCACAGGGTAGAGGCTGAGACTCGAATCTGCATTTTCCGAGGTGGTATTTCCAACAGGTTTTGCACCTGGTCTTCTCACCCGACTGCTGGCTGTCTTCCTTAAACCTGGAACTCTTCTTATCCTCAGAGTTCCTCTTTGTCTTCCTATCGGAGCGATGAGAACTCTCATCCTCCCTGACGGGTGGTCCGTAGGACAACCCTTAAGGCCTTTAAATAGACTAAAATACCATACTTTATCCGGTTATTTGCTTGAACTAGGTAATCACAAGATGTTGATGATGCAGGTGTTAAAGTGTTCAAGATGATGTTTTTAGTAAGCATGGATGGATGTTTAAAGTCGGCCAAGCAGGAGTTGAAGAAATGGTGGAGCAAAAGAAGGAAACAAAGAAAAATGCCATTCAGGGCCGTAAGCTACGCCTCCCAGCCGTAGGTTACGGCCCCTATGTTGGTTTGGAAGCATTGCCGTAAAACAGGAGCAAAGGGCCGTAAAGAATTGATGATAGCCGTAAGGTACGGCACCCAGCCGTAGCTTACGGCTCTGGGTTGACATTCTGAATTAGTTGACAGCCGTAAGGTACGGCTCCCAGCCGTAGCTTACGGCTCCGTCTGATCCAAAATATGTAACTCCTCATTTAATGGCCAATTTGATGGGTTTTATGGTGGCTTTTCACTTGTTTTCGGTTATCAATCATTAGACACGAATTTTGGGGGCTTGTTGGTGACTTGGGAGCTTGAAGAACAACTTGTTAATCTTTAGTTTTATGTGTGTGATTGCCTTGAACATCAAAACTATTTTGCTACAATGTTTGTCCAAGCCATGAGTGGCTAGTTTTCTTATGGTCATCCTAGGTTGGAGGTTTGTATGAGACAATTGTGTTTTGGATTCCATATTTCTAGAATGGTAAACTTTATCTATGTTTTGTTTATCATGGTGTGTGATTACTTATTTGTAAATTGTTGATTCTTATGATATTCTAGTTTGAAACCATACGTTCTTGGTGCCGTTGGCAATCGAGATATCATGGGTAGAATTAGGATTGGGTAAGGGTTGATTGGTCATCGGGTAACAACCTCACGTTCTCGGAATCTGAGTACTTAGTTCCCTTTTATCACAATAAGTAATTACACGCGAACTATGTCTATGTAGTTCTTTCTAGTGGATGATAGCACAATTGTTGAAGCAAACCGAAAACTTAGGATGGTCATTTGTCCCTAAATTGTTTACAAAACCAATTTTCAATTTGCAATTTAATTAGTAATCTTAGTTTTAAAAAGCAAACAAACAATCCAACTCTTTGAATTTACTTTTTATTGCAATTAGTTTAATCTTAGTTAACTTAGATACACTTCTAAATAACACACATTCCACAAACTCCCTGTGTTCGATACCCTATTACCGCTATCTATATAGTTGTTTTTGGGATTAAATTTGCGTGACCACGACAATCACGTCAAACCTGGAACTCTTCTTATCAACTTCTTGCAATCCAAGGTTTTATGTTCCTTAGACTTGCAGATTCCACAGGGTAGAGGCTGAGACTCGAATCTGCATTTTCCGAGGTGGTATTTCCAATAGGTTTTGCACCTGGTCTTCTCACCCGACTGCTGGTTGTCTTCCTTAAACCTGGAACTCTTCTTATCCTCAGAGTTCCTCTTTGTCTTCCTATCGGAGCGATGAGAACTCTCATCCTCCCTTTTACGCTTTCCATCTTCAGAGGCTTTGGCAGCCTTGTTTCTGACCACATCGAGTGTGAGAGATAGCGACAGATCTGCCGCTGACATGAATGTAGTAGGTCTCGATGCTTTCACACTTGCCTTTATTTCTGGGGCTAGACCCCCAATAAAGCGAGCTATTCGCTTTGGTTCCGGTGTGATCAAGTAAGGAACCAATCGAGACATGGTATTGAAACTTGTAAGGTATGCTTGACAATCTAAGTTCTCCATGACTAATGTCAAGAATTCAGTCTCAATTTTCTCAACTTCATGTTGAGGACAGTAATTTTCTTTGATAAGAGCAACGAACTGATCCCAAGTCATGTTGTACAAAGGGATCTTCCCCGTAGCTTCGATCAGTGACCTCCACCAAGCTAGAGCTTCTCCTTTAAAAGATTGTGAAACAAACTTCACAATGTCTTGCTCTGCACATCCACTGATGTCAACAACGGTGTATCTCATCGAGCCATGTCATGCAGTCTCTGGGCTTGCAGGAGACAAAATATTTATATGAGCAGGTCTTAACTGGTGCCTCTTGATGAAGCACCACCTGTCTAGATGGAACACTTCTTTGATTTGACGAGTTACGAACATCATCTTCCTTTGACTCATGTGATTTAGAAAGGGGCTTACTACGAGCCACAGATAGAGTCTTAGAGTGTGTATCACTTGATTCATCATACTGTCTGTCGAGAGCTCGTGTAACGGCATTGTCTATTAATGCCTGCAGTTCCGCACCAGTTATATTAACTTTGATAGCATCATTATTCTCCCTCGGGTGGCTGTTAACCTCATCCAATCCAGCCATGTAGCTTGATTGCTACACGAATTTTTGACAAAGATTTATTCGGGAGTTTATTATGGAATCATCATTTAGATGATTCATTAACCATGGTAATATAAACCATATTGGTTAATTTGTTAATTATATTAGTATTTTCATTATAATTTATCCTAGTTATAAAACATTAAGGATATTAAAGTGGCGCAAAAGGCCTAGTCACAAGGACAGTTTTAAATTTATAAGCCATGATTTCAGAGAATCGAGGCATTAAGGTTTGAACATATTTCATTACCTTTTCTTGACAGAGAGTCAAAGGCTTCAACTGTCTTTTGTCCCTTAGGACAATAAGTATGGCCCGTAGGCATTTCATCACTTATGGATGTTTATAATATGATCATCTTCATTTGATGATATTAGTCAAGATCACATTGATCATACAAACTATTATGCTTGGACGTTGTCCAACATCTTTAGACGGGGTCAAAGACCACCACTGACGTTGTCTTATCGGTCAACAAGTTTGGCCTGTAGGCACTTCATCACAATTAGATGTTTATAATATGATCATCTTCATTTGATGATTTAAGCCATGATTCTAAATCACTAGGCTAGATAAGGGTTTGGAATTCCCCAATATAAAGAGGACAAGTGTGATTTTATCTCATCACTGTTGTCAGGAGTGTTAACATGTTTTCGGATGTTAACAAGAATCTGAATCTCTTTTAAACAGGTTTTTACCATCATAGCTAGGTCTTTAATGACATTCAAGCTAGGTTTTACCCTTTAAGATTCTTTCAATATATATACTGGTAGATCAAATACGAAAAGGAATAAAAACTTGATTTATTTCATATATTATATTAATAATATAAAATGATAAAAATGGAATTTAGATAAGATATTCAAATGATTTAAAAAGGAGTACAGAATTGCCCTGGACGGGACTTGAAAGGATGATGTTGTCCATGAAGGGGTTGAAAGATAAGTATGCCCTTATAAGGACTTACTGAGGAAACGAACTTCAGCAAAATGAGTTTTCTTCTTTACTTTACTTCTGAATGATTTCTCCTTGGTTGCACGTTGCACCCTAGCCGCGGTACGAAGCTCGGCAATTTAAGGCTCCGGATGTGGAGAAATTCCATTACGGCTTCTTTGATTGGAGACATATTCAAAATATATAAATTCGGAAGCAATAGTTTTTAGATTAGGGTTGAGAGCATTCCTATGTTAAGTCTAGACTCAGATGGTCAATGAATGTGCTACTGTGTCATTGAGATTAAACACAAAAGGCTAGTGTTTAATTCACTCAATGTTGGCTCTGATACCAACCTGTCACACCACGATATTTCCATGTATTACCGGTGGGCCCGGTAGGGAGTATCGTGACGTAGTTGATATCATCATAGTCAAACAACACAATATATAAATGCACAACGGAAGCAAGAGATAAATATATTACAATCCGAATATAAAGTAATATCAAGTATTACAACGGAAAGTAAAGGATCCACAGGTGGATCTATTAAAAGGAAAAACTGTTCAACAGACTTTAGGCATCTAGAACTTGCAAGATTCCCTATTGACGCCATGAGCTCCCAGCCAATTACGTTCAATACCTGTCACTTAACCTTTTTGGAAAATACGTCACTTTACACTGGTAAATACAATTAACCGACTCATTTGAAAAGGTTTAATAAAATTGATTTGAATGCACAAGGCACAGCATATCTTTTATAACTTGGGACAATTATTTTATAATCTTGTATACAGATTTACATGTTCGTTGTACGTTCAGGGCCCGATGTAGAAACCGAGTCAAGATTAACAGACACGCCACAAGTATAGGCCCACAAGAGAGTGAGATATCGTTTCCCTTAAGCGACTATTAGGTGTATGCCTACACCCCGTGCTTAAGACGTGGCCATTTTATAATACAATGATGTCAAGGATATCCGGGACATGGTCATTAACCCCTAAAGGCTTTTATTTCAAACAATACAGATTAAAGCGGGTTACCTCAATAATTTAATCACAATACGACTAAACATTCAATACCCGACCAAGCGGTATTATTATAATACCGTATCCCAAGCCCGTATAGGGAAAATAAGTTAAGAGTATTTACCTGAGCTAGCAAATGCAATTTATACTCAGCCGTATATTCTAATCAGCAAGCACAAGTACTTCAACTGGGGCTCTCAATCTGGAACGAAGGTTTTATTAACCTATTAGATTCCTAACGGGTCTTATTTAAGTCGTAACTATTAGGGGAGGATTTCCAAATGATCAGTGATCCTCAATTACTGTTTGGTTTCGTGATCCTCACTTCTGTTAGAATGGGTGATCCTCAGAAGTGTTGCAGGATCAGGATCATGGATCATCTTAAGAATCCTTATACTAACGATTGTCTACTTTGAATATGATGTTGTTTTGCAGGAGTACCGACTTGGACTTGGTCTTAGCGATATTCCTGGAGCATATTCCATGACTAATTCCACACGTGCTTACCTGAAAGTGGACATTATGGAGTTCGTGGGGGACTTGCATGAATTGCGAAATGTTAGTTAGTATAGATATTTTCCATTTTTAAAAGGGGTAGCGAGCTAAATAGAAAACACTTGGCTATTTTTGGCTACACACACACTAACAACTGCTCTCACCAACTCTCAGCAATTCGCTTAGCAATTTCATACACTTTTCATACACCTTTTGCACGTAACACTGTAGTGATCCTTGTAATTAGCTCGCTATCATCCGAAGTTGTAACACATTTCTTATTTAATTTGAGTTGGTGATCGGTAGTTTCCATCACCCGAGGTTTTTTATGCCGGAGATCATTCATTGATCAAGGGCTTTTTCCTCGTATAAATCTTTGTGTCACTTGTTCATTACATTTCTGAGTGATCCTTAGTGTTGTTCATTGATTCAAGCATCATACCTCACAACAGAAAGTTTGGTTGCATTATCATTGCTTGATTTTTGACCAAAACAGTTTGGCGCCCACCGTGGGGCAATTGGTGCTTCATTCCTAAGAAGATTCGTATTTTCGTGATCATTTCGGTTAATAACAACCAGGCAGATGGCTTCCTCAGCGAAGAATACCTCAAACTTGATGCCGTCATTCAGTTCTTCACAAGGCGTTCCTCCTTTGCCTCCACCACCTTCTGGATCCCAGAAGAATGCTGAGAATGCTGCGAAGAAACCAACCCCCATTTTCACAAAACCACCAACTTCTTCTGTTTCAACTAATCCTACTACTAATGATCTTTATGCTCTGATTTTGCAGATGAGGAATCATGCACAAGAGCAGGACAAAACCAACGAAAGGATCCTCCGGGAGATTGATGAGATCAAGAAACAGAAGAAATCAGTGGAGGATCACTCTCCCCTGATGCCAAGGTCGCTGAACTTCGACACTCCAGTTATAACTTCCCAACACTTAGCAGTTCCGGACGTGCAATACTTGGGTGAATTACCAGGAAGGCGTTATGGAACAGCAACTATGAGTCAGGCATTCGGCTCTCACTTCCAGCCTCAAGGATCCTCTTCTCAACCATCAGGATCCTCTTCTCAGCATCAGGGATACTTCACGTCCGGAGGATATTTGGGAACACATGCAGTTCAATGATCCTCCCAGGTCCAAGGATCCTCCCTTGTTCAAGGATCCTCCCAAGTCCAAGGATCCTCCCAGGTCCAAGGATCCTCCCAGGTCCGAGGATCCTTCCCGGTCCAAGGATCCTCCCAGGTCCAAGGATCCTCCCAGGTCCAAGGATCCTCCCTTGTCCCAGGATCCTCTCTGGCTCCAGGATCCTTTCAGGTTCAAGGATAATCTCAACTTCAAGGATCCAACGTCCTTCAGGATCAAGGATTCTTGAGAAGTATGCAGCCTTAGAGCTCGGACGTTCATCAAGGAGACTTCATACCAATGCAGACCATTGCTCCCTCTGGTCCTTCAATCATGCCAGAGTCTCGTCAATATGGATTCACATCCGCAATTCCAAACACGAATCCTGTGGGAGGTAACACTTTTAATAATTCATATAACACTAACCATTGCTTAATGCAGGATACAGGTATTAATCAGGCTATGGCTAGAGAGCTACAGAAGCTTAAGGATATGATATCCAGTGTACCGGGAGTGGTTAAACCCATTCCTGAAATTGCAGATGGTAGCCATAGGATATCTCGTTTTGCACCACCCTTATGTGATGCTGAGATACCTAAAAGATTCCAAATACCATCTATGAAACTGTATGATAGTTCGACGGATCCAGAGGAACATGTAGCTCAATACAGGGAGAGGGTGGAGATCAATCCAATTCCTGAAAGGTTAAAAGAAGCATGTCTATGCAAGGGATTTGGATCCACACTTACAGGATCTTCTCTTAAATGGCTGCTAAGTCTTCCCCCTTACTCTATTACTTCATTTGCTAATCTAGTTAATTTATTTAATAGTCAATTCTCTTGTAGTAGAAAGTTTGAACGCTTAACTAGTGATCTATATAGGGTAACACAAGGTCAAATGAATCACTTAGAGATTACATCACTAAGTTTAGTAAAGAATCCTTAGATATTCCTAATTTGGATATTGCTACGGCTGTAGAAGCCTTTAAAATGGGATTACTTAGGGATTCACTATTCTATGATGATCTTGTTATGACCCCTTGCAGGAACCTTGATGAAGTAAGAACCAGGGCCCTTAGGTTCATCCGCCTAGAGGATGGCAAAAGGATCCAGGATAGATTGACAGGATCCTCAAAACAGGAGAAACAAGGATCCTACTTCAGGAATAACAAATCCAAGTTCTACAATAAGTCTGACAACCAGAACGTGCATTCAGTGGAACAAGAAGAGGATGATGAGGATTATCCTCCTATTTCTGAATACTGTTTTTCTGTTGATAACAATGAACTAATCCTTGCAATGCAGAATCTAGGTGAGAAAGCTAGGTGTCCAAGGAAAAGTGATAAACCAGCTGCTACAAAGGATAAGTCCAAGTGGTGTGCATATCATGAGGATTTTGGGCATCTCACTGAAGAGTGTATTGCACTAAGAAAGGAAATTGGTTACTTGTTGAGCAAGGGGCATTTGAAGCAACTCTTGGGACGGAAGAAGTCAAGGATCCAGGATCCTGAAAGGATCCCGGAGAAGGCTCCTGCTCCTCCAGCAGATGCACAATTCATAAACTTTATATCCGGTGGATCAGACATTTGTGGTACTTCCTTTTCAGCAGCAAAAAGACATGCTAAGGAAACCAAGATGGATAATGGAGACAGACCCGTCCGGACCTCCGTTGTCACCCAGGATAAAGTCATAACCTTTGATGAGGATGAACGTGTTGATATCCAGGATCCTCATCATGATGGTCTTGTAATTACATTATTTATTTCTAACCACTTTGTTCGCAGGATCCTTATAGATGGAGGAAGCTCTGTGAACATCATTCAGCTTGATGTCCTCAAGAAGATGAATATCCCAGAGTCTGATATTATCCCAAGATCCTCAGTACTTGTGGGATTCAGTGGAGAAACTAAGAATACATTGGGGGACATCAAACTCCCAATCTATATTGAAGGATTGCATTCTTATCATTTTGTGTTATAGATTGCTTATCATGTTGCAATGTTATCCTTGGCAGGCCATGGATAATGATATGAAGGCAGTTCCATCCACCTATCATCAATGTGTAAAGCTTCCAAGTCCTTGGGGAGTGGTGAAAATTGAGAGTGATCAACAAGAAGCTAAGAATTGCTATACCTCATCAATGAAGCCAGCCTCAAGACCAAGGGAGCAATAGCAATTATAGTATCCTTCAAGAGATGTCTTGGAGGCAAGAGAACAGGATTTGAAGGAAATCCTCATGGATCCTGAGGATCCTGAATCCAAGATCTTCATAGGATCAGGGATCCTTAGCGACATCGAACAGGAGCTAGTATCCTTCCTTAAGAGAAGGAAATCCACCTTTGCCTGGAAACATGAAGACATGACAGGTATATCTAAGGATATAATTACTCACAAACTTGGCATTGACAGGTCATTCAAGCCTATACATCAAAAGAGGAGGAAGTTTGCACCTGAAAGGAATGCTATTATCCATGAAGAGGTAGATAAGCTACTTCGAGCGGGTATGATAAGAGAGGTTAAGTATCCAAGATGGTTAGCCAATGTGGTTGTTGTTTAAAAGAAAAATGGAAAGTGGAGGGTATGTGTCGATTTTACTGATTTAAACAAGGCATGTCCCAAGGATCCTTTCCCATTACCCCACATTGACTCCATGGTGGAGGTTACCGCGGGCCATGAGTTGTTGACTTTTATGGATGCTTCATCTGGATTTCAACAAATTCAAATGGAACCATCTGACCAAGAGGATACAGCCTTTATGACCCCAACTGGTATATATTGTTATATTGCTATGCCATTTGGACTAAGGAATGCAGGTGCTACTTACCAAAGGCTTGTCAATATGATGTTCAATGAACAAATTGGACACACTATGGAAGTCTATATAGATGACATGGTGGTTAAGTCCAAGAAAGCTGAGGATCACCTTAAAAACTTGGAGGAAGCATTCAATATCCTTGATATATTTAATATGAAACTAAATCCTTCCAAGTGTCATTTTGGTGTTAAGGCAGGTAAATTCTTAGGCTATATGGTGACAAAGAGGGGCATTGAAGCAAGCCCAGAGCAAATCAAGGCTATTGTGAATATCAAATCTCCTGCCAATGCTAAGGATGTACAAAGATTGACAGGTAGGATCGCAGCCTTGAACAGATTCATATCCAAATCCTCAGAAAAGTGCAAGGAATTCTATGACATCCTGAGGAAGAACAAGAAATTTGAATGGACTGAGAAGCATGGAAGTGCCCTTAAAGCTCTTAAGGATTACCTATCCTCAGCCCCAGCCTTGATGAAACCAGAAAAAGGGGATGTATTATCCTTATATTTAGCAGTATCCTCAAAAGCAGTAAGTGCGATCCTTGTTAAGGATCACCAAGGTACACAACATCCTGTTTATTATGTAAGTAAGAGTTTACTTGATGCTGAATCCAGGTATTCACACTTAGAAAAACTTATCCTTGCATTAATTATGGCATCTACTAAATTGAGGCATTATTTTGAGACTCGTGCCATTATTGTTAAGACTAATTTTCCAATTAAGAATGTTCTCAGGAAACCTGAAATGTCAGGAAGGATAGCTAAGTGGGCAGTGAAGCTGAGTGCATATGATATAAGATATGAACCAAGGACTGCCATCAAATCCCAAGCCTTAGCTGACTTTGTGGCAGATATTAGTAGTGACTTGCAAAAGGAAGCTGAGTTAGAAGTCCAACAACTTGAAGAGACTAAGGATCCTTAGATTCTCTTCACTGATGGAGCTTCCAATGTAAAAGGAACAGGACTTGCAATACTACTAAAATCGCCACAGGGGGACATAATACCCCACTCCATAGCCTGTGAATTTCAAACTACCAACAATGAGGCTGAGTATGAAGCCTTGATAGCTGGCGTTTTGGTCAAAAAAATCTGTTGAGGATAATGCAACCAAACTCTCTGTTACGGGGAATGATGCTTTAAATGTAGAACAATGATAAGGATCACTTCAATGTAAATTGCACAAACGACACAAGGATTTATACGGGGAAAAAGCCCTTGATCAAGAGTTGATCTCCGGCACAAAAAACCCCGGGTGATGGAAACTACCGATCACCAAGTTTAAATAAATCAATAAATGTTTACAACTTCGGATAGTAACGAGCTAGGTACAAGGATCACTATGGTGAAATGTGTAAAAGTGAGTAGGATTGTACGAGAGTGTGTGTAGCTGAAAATGGCTAAGTGTTCTAATTCTAGCTCGTCACCCCTTTTAAAAATAGAAGTTAACTATAATAACAAACTATCCGACTTTTGTGCCAAGCTCCCACGTTCTCCACAACGTCCATTTCCAGTCAAACGTGTGCGAAATACCCGTGGAATATTCCATAGTAACGTTGCCAAGACCAAGTCAAACTTGTTACTCCTGCAAAATAATACGAAACATAAACAAACAATCGTTAGTATGAGGATCCTTAAGGTGATCCATGATCCTGATCCTGAAGCTCTTCTGAGGATCACTATCTGTTACAGAAGTAAGGATCATTAATTAGGATAACAAGTAAGGATCACTAATTGTTAGAAAATCCTCCCCTAACAATTGCCCCCAAAATATAAGGAGTGATATGTAAAACGAGCGAATTATATTTTCTTGATCTTATCCGCAACTAACTATCGTAAATATAGCCGTTATTGTAGAACTATCCGTTGCAACCATGACGTCACAGAAGTGACAACCCTGCATAATCATGATTATAAATAGGAGATATAGATAGGATCGATTGCATTTAAAATTTCAGAGATACTCCCTTTATAACTGCATTCCGAAGATAAACAGGTATTCTCTCTTCATCTTCTTCCTTCTTTTGCTCTGTTTTCCGTTTCTTTCCACCATTCTATCAAAGATGTTGCTCCGGAACTCCCCAGCTAAGGATCACCCTAAGAATAGCCCACCGAAAAGCCAGGGGATCATCGAAGATTCCATAAAAGAACGCTGCTGTTTCAACGATGCACAGATTGATAGGATCCGCCACTGCTTCCCGGCGAACACCGAGTTTGGACCTTTTGATTCCAATGCCCTAAGTGATCATGTTTCCGACAACTGGGTTGGTTTTCCTGTCACTCCGTTTACCATAGGCTATACATATCCTTTTCCAGCCTTCACCCAATCTTTCTTTTCCCTAACCGGCATTTCTTATATCCAAGCCATGCCGATGATATGGAGGGTTTTGTATACCCTTGAAAGGATCATCGAGCAGGAAGGGATAGACCTAGGAATGTCAGAGCTGGGAGAGCTGTATGATCTTACTACCTTTGGTTCTCATCGTTATTTGTTCAAACGTAAACCTGGTGAGGAACACCCGATCTTCAAAGCTACCAAGAATGATGCTAACTGGACGCGGTGTTTCTTTTTTGTCAAAAGAGATTCTCTCAATGATGGAAAGGATCTACCAAAAAAATGGGCTACCCATGGTAGGGTGGAGGATCCTGAGAAGGATCACCAAAGAACTTTCCTTTGATATAAGGATCACTTATATATTTTTGCTTTCTTGTTATGCAGCTATCACCGTCTCACACCTCAGACTGTCTCCTGCTACCAAAGAGAGACTCATCGCTTTCAAGAAACTTGATCCTGAAACAAGATCTTTCAAGACAACCACCCAGGATTCTCAGGAGGTATCCTCAGGCTCTGTCACGATGTCAAGTAAGTATCTTTGTTTAAAAATTTAAATAAATAGTGAAATATAAGTGAAGTAAAGATACTTATCTTGTTTTGGTTGTGTAGGTGCTGGAAAATCCACCAAGTCTGCTTCAAAGTTCAATGTCACCGATCTCACCACCGTCAGATCCTCCAAAAGAAAGGCTCCTACCAGCCCGACAGCTTCAGTCCCCAAGGCACCCCTCAAAGGAAAGGGAATCAAGAAGAGAAGAGCCTCTGAAGCTGAGGATCTGCAGGGTCTGCCTCTGATCCGCCACCAATACCTCGAGTAGTTTAACGATGTAAGGATCACTGTCTCTGCTAGTATATCCTGCTGACATATCCTGCTGATATATCCTATTGATTTGAGGATCACCTGGTCCTGACCTTATCTTTTATCCCCTTTGCAGAAATTCACTGAGATTGAGGATTATGTTGGCCACGTTGAGGATCAGGATAGGAAGATTGCCGACCTCTAGCAGGTTGCGTTGCTAAAAGACCTCAAAATTGTTGATCTTCAGAAGGAGCTCCAGGATGCCAAGACTAAGACGGCTAAACTTCTGATCGACCTTGACTATGAAAAGCATGATCTCATAGAAGGTGCAAAGGTCTCTGCTGCCATCACAATGTATCAGACAAAGCTAAAGATGGCCCAGGAGGCTCAAGATCCTAACTTCGACAAAAGCAGCTGGTACGTTGAGGACTGGAAAGCAAGGTTGGCTGATCTTGAAGACGATGAAGAGGCTGAGGAGGTTTTGGCAATCGAGGCTGGAGGAAAGGGTGAAGGTGGTGAAGCAAGTGGAGCCGGAGGTGGTGATGCAGGGAAGGTTTAGGCTGCATGATTGGGCGATGATGGAAACTTCTAGACATAGCTGGAGCCCAATTTTTTAGTTTGATGGTTGTTTTGTTGAACAATTTGATGGTTTGTACTGGACAATAGTTTTTAGGATTAAGGATCATGTATGATCCTTTGGACAATAGGCAGGA